>JAPYYT010002847.1:0-15391 GCA_030522565.1 Ceratosolen corneri | reverse complement strand
CGCCGGCCCCTCCGATTTCGCGCCCAGCGTATTTTCTCGCGCGCGCGCACTCTCTCCCCGGGGCGACCGATGAGAAAAGTTTCTCCGGCAAGGCGTCTCCTCCGCAAGGTGAGATAAGACTTTAACCGAACGCCTCCTCCTCTCCACCAGATTATCGATATTATCCTTATGCGCTTTGCCATTATTGACTTAGCCAGCGCTTTTCCTCGACCGAGGGAGGCCGCAGCAAACCTTTGCACTCTCGCACCTACTTTATGCCCCCTTCCTCAGCCCGACGGAGGAGCGCCTTTTATATTTCGGCTCTTTTCCATTAAAAGGCCTTTTGTTGGCCTTAAATTGCAATACTTGTGTTTATGCAACTGAGCGAGCGCGCCAGTGTAATCTTGTTAATTTACTAACGGAGCCGATGTTTTCTGCGCTTTGTTATGCGCATATTCTTAAAACTTGTTCGATCGAGGCAAAATTGCATAACTGTTTTTTATACGCACAACGGGCATTTCACTCCAACCGTATTCCAAGCTCACCGAGTAATAATTTTCTTTCTACTATGCTTCTATTAATACACTAATATGGCCCGATGACATTTGTAGTAAGTGACGTAAGGAGCTTGCTTGGTGAAATAGCTATTGGTATATCGGTCATTTTAATCATCACCGACCTATAAAGCGATAATTTGCATTCCACATTACTCAATTTGTTGATTATAATGATCAAGTCCAAACATCATTTGCTGATATAAAGTTTTCTTTCCAGCGGACTACTGCAATTCGCCTAGGCGAATGGAAATTGGAAGAAAAAAATAATAAATTAATTAACGAACAGTTGTGAGTTTACTGTTTGGCGGATGTAAGCGCGAGTCGAGATAACAGCAACTTCAGACAAAATCACATTCAGAACTACGAATTAAAATTAAAAGCAAATATTTAGAGATCGGTATCAACGCGGTAAAGCGTAATGCTGATAAAATTGGTTTTTCCCAAGGCTACGGATTAAGAAAAAAAAACAGCCACACGATCATTTACAACGAAAGACCATCGCAATTAATCCATCGCGCGACGCATTAAACAATGCACCAGCGCAACAGATCATTATTAACTAGAGCGACAACAATTAGAAACTCGGATAAGCTGGCAGCCATGCAACGACGTAACACAATGCACATTTAAATCAATTATTGTCCCCGAAATTACCACAAACCGTGCACTTCCCTCCCCCCCGCCAGCTTTGCTTCGAGCTGTTAAGAGTGGACGAACGATCGATAGATCGGCCAAAACGCTGCTTAACGTCATAATGAAAGGCGGAGGAGGGGACAAAGTTGGCGTGAGACTGGTAGGAAAAATACCGAGGAAAAAGTACACGTGTTAAGGCTAAGCATGAGAGGCCGTAACAGTTGCTCACCGAAAGCGATATCCACGGCTGATCAACTTTCGAGCGATCGCACGCAGAAACTACGTACGCGCGCGCGCGCGCACCCAAACACGCGCACACCAACATTACATTCACCGGGGATTCCCCAATAAAACTCGCTGGCAAGCGATTCCCTCGCAAACGAACCCAATGACCTCAGGCGAAGCGTTGAACCTGCACATTTTCGTTCAACACGAGCTCCCAAGCCTGGAAGAAGCTACAATGGCCGAGAGGGGAAAATGCGTGAGAGCGAGAAAAATCGTTCGATCGAACAGCCCAGGGAATTAATAGGCGCCGCCACGCCAACTAATTTAACAGCATTCTTCCACAGGAAACTCATATGTACTTGGAAGCAAATTAAAAAAACTTAATAAAACCTAGATACTTTCATTGTGATAGATATTGTCATTGTGGGTCTTTTTTTTTTATTTCTGGAAAACAGGCAGAGTGAATTGCTGCTGAGAGTACGTGTTTGTTTAGCACGAAATTAGAATTTAGAAGGAAATTCTCTAACATGGAATACTTTCGATCGCATGCATTTAGAATAAGTCAACATTAATACATATGAGAACTAACAAATGCTTTTCTTTTTTTTTGCGACAAGTGGTGCGAGTAACTTTGTTTTAATTTTCGTGTAAAATTCTTTTTTTTTTTTTTTTTGTGCAAACGCGCTCGAACGCAAACGAATGATGGTACACTTGCTAAATACAAAATTACACGAAGTTTAGGCATTTAAACGAAGAGTGGAATCGTGTTCGTTGATGGTAAATAGTCATCCAGATGGAAAGCAGCAAAGTATAATGTCAGTAAATTTGCATGAAAATGAATTGTTCTATTATTTGATAAGGATTGTAGCTTGGATATAAATTTGGTTATTAAATGACTATCGAACAATTAAAAAGATATTATTTATTGCAATTTGGTGATGGCTTAATCTGAAAATCCAATAAGTCCGTGATCAATGTTTTTGGACTATAGTAGTCGAACAATAAAATTGCAAAAACATCTATCGAGGCAGTAATTAATTGACCACAAGTATATACTGACAATTTACCTTCCTAATATTGCGAAACAAAGTAAGATTGCACGTAATGAAATTTTAATGGTAAAGCAATTTCATGAACGTCGTCGTGTTCCGTATGTTATTGTATTTGCCATTAATTTTATTTTATCTACAACTAATGCACTGTTTTTTTTTTAAGTTATCATAAATACAATCTTCTTACCAGGCCTAATTGTTGACAAATAATATTACTTTACATTTCAAACAATAAACAAATAAATAAAATGTTTTAAGAGCTTGGAAGTCGTATTTAAATCATTTTCAAAAATTCTGTCGGTTGCTTGACTTAAGATTCACGAAGTACGGAAAATACGTCGTGTACGATGTTTATTTACAAATTCCAATGTACACGACGCACGTGTGTGTGTGTACGTACTTTCCAGTTGAATAAAAGATTTTTGAAATTATTATTCCACGTCAATCACTTCAATTATAAGATTACCGTTGCTTAGTAAACAAATACAATCAATACGATTTAAATACTAATTTAACAGTATAAATAGCATACAAATATTATTCTCAAACATTATTTAAAGACACTAATAACTTAACGCTCCTCTTTTAAACAATTTAATCTGTTAAGAAAAAAACTTGTAAATTACGTAATCTTATACAGTGCATATCGTGCGACAATTTTAAAAATTTCGATTTACAAAGGCGGTAAATAGTGCAATTGCAACATAAACTAAAATAACATACTCCTCTTGCATTATAGAATAAAATGTAATTGCATATAAATATTGGAGCGATTTGTTTTTTTGTTTCAATTGGATTTTCAATGCAATTAATTGATAATTGGCTAAGGTAATCCTTCAAATATTGCGCCAATCTATGGCAAAGATAATGGATTGATCACATTAGATAATTCAATGAGTAAGAAACGGCAAGTATTTTAATAGTATCGAGAAGCGAAGCTAGAAACTCATTCGCCGACGAATGCCAGCAATATTGTCACTGCCACGCACACGCGCGCGCGCGCGCACACACTCGGACTCAAGATTGTGTAACGCGCGTTAAGTGATGACGGAACTTGGCTTCGCTTATCAAGGCGCTTGCCAACCTGTCGAAAAGCATAGCGAAACTTTTAGTGAATCCACGATATTCAAGCGTAAAATCCCTTAAAAGCATCCACCACAATGGAGCATCTGACCCAAAACATGTTCCACCGATGAAAGATTGCCGCGGCGAATTGGCAAACTCGCAAGTCCGTCTTGGCTTGATCCTTCGACTCAAAGTCTCGGCGCTATTACTTTCTCCAACTGTCACGCAATGGGGAAATACCGAGCGACAACAAGCCACGGAGAAACGCACACGTACGTGCTTCAATTGTTAGTTGCACCATTAATGCATCATTGGATTATTTATAACATTATACGAGATTTGTTCTTTATTATTGTTGTTATTATTGGCGACTTAAATTCTTGATGCTTATTGAGGATAGAAGGAAACTGCGATGACAATGAATTAATGAGACCGCGAGCACATAAAAGTGCGCCGCAAAGTAGTTACGAGATGACATCACGTGGGAATTCCGAGGCTCAAAAATCTCTCGTAGCGACTCTTAATGTGTATGTGTAACGTCCATTCCAGGGAAAAGCCAGTGCAAACAAATTGCCGCAAGAGCGTTTTCAATTCACGGGCCTTGAGAGAGAGGGCAACTCGCGCCAACGATTTTATAATAACGAAGCATTAATTATATATATAGAGAGAGAGAGAGAGAGAATGGGAGCTTAATTGCCGAAAAAAATTTCACTATCCACATTAGTTTGCCGTCAGTGTAATTGCAAAGTGTCCGCCTCGTAGGAGGAGCTCCTCCTTACTCGAGTGAAATGCAACTACTTCGGATACGAGTGATAGCTAATCGTCACTTTACACTACCAGCCTTGCATTTTTCTACACTGAATCATATTTTATTCAGAATCGTCAGATAAGCTTCGCTTTAAAATATAAAACAGTCGCTTTTTGCAACGCTATGTAGTGGGAAAATGTAAACAGCTCTGCTATTCACGCTTGTTACTCACTGCGCTCCAAATTATCGAGCTATGAAGAATCTAAAGGCTAGTAACTTAATTAAGTTACAAAAGACAACTAATCGCTCGATTAAGAGGCAAACTACACACAGACTTCTCTATCAACTAGAAACCCTTCACTTTCTAAAATTGCAAAAAATCGTAAATAACGTTCTATTCTTAATGTACACTCTAATTCCAGTACTTTATTTAATTAAAAGCGCATATATACGTTGTTTTGTAATTATGCAGTAAATGAGAAAGTCACTTGTAAGCTATTTCTATTAGATATTATATTCCTACAATTATATTCCTCGTTTCGAATTAAATGCCTTCTTTGATATATTTTTACTTTATAAAAATGGCAGATGCAAATAAATTGGTACTTTAAAAATATGCAAAATCGAATGGAATATATGCAAGATTCATCATATACGTGATATAATTGCGGTTAATATAGTTAATATAGTCAATAAAAATATATGTAAGGTAATTCATCTAATTGATTGAGCAGTAACGATATAAATTTATAGATTTTCCGTCTTTTCAAACGATCGAATAAAATCACGGCACATTCTTCAGTTTTAATCAATGAAGAATATAAAACTCGCTTTTTCAATAAAATTAACCTTTGAAAATCATCGTAAACGCGTGATTGAGGTGAAGAATTCTAAAATGCATGTCACAATGCTTCGAATATATTTTATAAATAAAGGCGAACAAACTTTAATCCGTAGTAACTAATAAAACGATAACGATTCGACAAATTTTGAGTGAATTTTTCTGTATTCTTTATCGTGTAATATGAATTTTTCTCAATTTTACCATATTTGTAATTGTTATAATTGTATTATACCATCAAATATGTAATGCAATTATTAATGGCTGAGATTTAAAATTCAGGTATAAAAATTAATATAAATAGTATAAATAGAACTAATGTGATTATTATGAATTCTTGGCAAAAACTATCAGATTAAAGTTATAAATACTTTAATAATTTATTATTAAAACAAAAAAGTTTACATATAAATCATGTGATTTCACGTCTACTCTAATTCGAACAAATATTTATAATTAAAACTTTTAATAGAGGTCATAGATTTGATCGATAAAATAAATTTCAAAAATACGAACAGTACCGACTAATATTTAGAATTCAGAATAAAATGTTTGTTGATGAAAGTAAACTTTAATTTACAATAATACGGGATGTTTCGTAACTAAAGAGGCAACAGACTGCCGTGAAAAAAATTAATACTCGAAGTACATTTGTTTCAAGTTTTATAAAAAAATACTAGAAATAATAAAACAGAATGGAATTTTTCAAATATACATTATTTAAGGGAAAAATAAATTTTGAAGTTAATTTGTTGAATCAACAATTCCAATATTTCAAATAACGAACCATCAAATTCATGATAAATATATATATACATATATATGCCATACAGTATTGACGAAATGAAATTTTTTTATTGCAGGTTCATACGTTATTAACGTTCATAGTGATTTTAGAAAGTAACGAGAAGAAATACTGAAATTCTCCAGCCTTAATGTGTTAGTTTTGCATTTTAGACTTGAGAAGAAAGTTAATGTTCCCAGAGGATCTACTCAACATGATATTTAGTATAAAAAAAAATTGAGGTTGATTTCATTAATAAAAATTAACAATGCAAATGAATGTTATTTTCGCATTTTCGTTTTGCCCATTGATAATTGATTATTTAGAAAAATTAATAGTATATAGTGAATCGAATAATACTTCAGTCGAGTAAAATATTTGATTGAAGGAAATATTGTATTTTAGAAATATTTCTAAAGCATAAATGTCCTTTTATACGTAGAACGTTACAAATATTGTCCTCGATTCAAAATTCAACAGTGCATTTCCTAGATTTGCAACTAACTGAAAGTTCAAGTATCGCAGGGTGATCACCAATTTACCAAAAATTCACTTTAATTAAAAAAATATAAATGATGTTTATTTAAAAAAAATTACCATTCAATTACATGCAGTTTAACGTCATTCAATATAAAGCAAGTCATATTATACAAATGTAATTAAAACAATGGTAATACCAATAATAATGTTAATATATATATATGCTTATTAATAGTGATTTTATGCGACATAAAAGAATGAGAATTTCTTCGCTTTACTTACCATCGTAATTTCTTTGTTCCAAATTTTGTGGCAGTGTAGGTAATTTCTTCCCCGGTTCCAACCACGTTCGTTCAGCTGGTGTAAATTGGTTAGTTAAAGCTTTAACGCAGTATATATCACCAGAAATACAGGCCAGATGAAGCGGTGTATTTCCTCTAAAATTTCTAACAGTAAGATCTGCTCCGGCTAAAACTAAGCGACGTACAATTCTTGGCTGCTGAGTCAATACTGCAAGGTGTAACGCAGCTTGGGCATCGTCGTTCAAGATATTCAAAAGACAAGGGTGTGGTGCCATACTAACGAGGAAAAAGGCTGCCTCGAGGAATCCTTGAATTATCGAAATATGCAGTTGCCTTAAGGAGGAGGGAAATTTAAGATTAGATCAATTTAAGATTAGAAACCAGCGCTGCAAACGCACATCTCAAATAATTTTGGTCGATCGATTACTCACGTATCGCCATCGTCATCTTGGGTATAATAAATTTCCCATGGTTCATGAGAATCTTCGCCCTTAACCTCTTGAGCTCCAAACTCTTCGCTATCGGGATTAATGCTGCCACTATCGAGGGCAGTCGAGTTTTCTCCTTTGAGAGACAATTGACTTAAAGTATTACTCAGCCCAAGATCCAAGCCACTGTCGATGGCTCTTAGGGGCTCCGGTGCTATCTTAATAATAGCTGGCTCCTCTTTCCTTTCCTCGTCCTCCACGTCAATACCGAGCTCGGAGCTTACCAAATTACTGCCCGATAAGAAGCCAGAATCTCCCTGAGAGTCCACGTGTTGCTTATTTTCCATATTTAGCGCCCCATCGGTGCAGTCCTTCATCGTTTGTCCCCACATTGTTCTCTCCAGCGGCAAAACACTTTCACCAAGCTAGAATGAGAATATAAAAATCATATACACTGATTATTACAATGACAATTTCGTCTCGCTCCACGCTGCAGCCTCGTTAGCCCCACGCATTTCGCCCAACCAACACGGGAATCCCATTCCCCCCAGGCAATTCAACCCGACTCGTACGCGACTCCTACGCGAGCATGTCCGCCGAGATTGAAAATGACATGCCGTGGGCACTGCAAGGCTAAGGCGAGAGACTCGTTGGGCCCGAGCCCAAGTGAACATAAAGCCAGCGGGAACGAGGTCGTCCAGGACTTTTCAAAACAAACAAAATTACCTCCACTGCAGCGAGAGTGTTTACTTAAACGGATCTGGTGCCGAAGGGGGGCTTAAGGCGCTTGCGAAATCATCTCTCAAATCAAGCGCAAATACGTTAAAAGATCGTTAGGCTACTTATGGTCGGCTGCGGGGCACAATCGCAATAATGCACTCAGCGATCATAAACGAGATATCCGCCCACAAGTCCATACGTACATTTGTCAGGGGCCTCGTGTGGCTGGCAGACGACGTAGCACAGAAAAACCAGCAGGACCGTCGAGATGTACGTTACGACGCTCCAGTCCGTGCACAACTCCTTGCCTCCTCGTTACACGAGTCCCAAATTCCCAAGGCAGCACCGACCCGAGCACCACTCGCCCTCGTCCCTCTTCCTCAGGCTCCTTTGCCCCCCCTACCACCACGGCCTCACTAGCTCTCGCTCTCTCTCGCTCGCTCGCTCCCTCCCTACCTACCTCCAGCGCTCGCCACGCTCCCTCGCTCTCTATCTCACTCGACTCGAGGTTTCGCTCCCTCTCTCGCTCTCTGTCGTCCCACTGCTATTTGGCGCGCGAAGCGTCACTTGTTCCTCGGCATAATCGCGCGCGATTCCTCTCTCGAGCCTCCTCCTCCTCCTCGCCGCGGCGGCCACGGAGCCGCCAAAGGGACAAATGAAAAGTGCGGTGCGCGCGTCGTATTAACTCGTATAAGCTGGCGCGCTACGACGACGATTATCAAAGAGGCCGAGTGGCGGGGAAACCAGAGCTCCTCCTCGATCTATTTGCGCGCTCAAACGCAGCTCCCGATCACCCGACAACAGCCAAAGCCACCACGTCCAAGCATTATTGACGTTGCGGTGCGACTGTTGGTCCCGTGGGAGCTCGGCCAGTGGCGCCTCGTCGACGGGGGGAGTGAGGGCCGAGCGAGCAAGTGCCAGCCCCGAGCGACGGCACGCCGCTTTGGTTGACGCGCACTGGCATTGGCGAGCGAGGCGCCGCCTCGCGGCCTACGCCCGCACCTCCCTCCCGCCCCTCCATCGCCTAGGAATTACCGTTGCCGCCGCTTCGCTTTCCTTTCGCCGTTTTTCCTCCTCTTATTTCTCCCACGTCCTCTTGTGCTCGGACGGGCCGCGACCTTACTTCTCCGAGCTCCCTCTCTCTCTCTCTCGCTCTCTCTCGCTCTCTCTCTCGCTCTTTCTCGCTCTCTCTCTCGCTTTGTCGGAACTGGAGTTGCGCTCGATCGGAAAGATTTTCCGCCTCCGAGGCTGTACATCTCACGTGGGAAAAGCTCGAGCAGCCACGATACTCGTGATACACACAATAAGTGGCCAGTCCCAGTAGCATATTGCTGATAAAATAATCGTGCTATTTCACTTTCTTTTCTTGCCTTTTTGTAATTCCCGCGGGACTTGCGCGTCTCGTCGTGGAAATGCCCGCTCGGCGCAAAAGCTCGTTTAAATTGAAATGCACTGTTTCCCCATTGCTTTGCTTAGTACTTTGCAAAGTATAGTAATATTTACCAATTGAGATGATTGCGCAGCCGGCGTATTACGCTATTTGCAAATTCTCGAGTATAAAAAATTTCAGGAAAAATAATTGAAAGAATAAGCCAGTTAATAATGTAATTGTAGATAAAAGAGAATATTGATAGGCGATATCAAAGGAGAATATTCTTTTGGCATCTCTCGAGTGAAGTGTAATCAAAGTTTTCCCTCCACCAGCAAATAATCGATTAAAAAAAGTTTGAAAGTCGTATAATAGGAGACGCGGAATTACAAATTTTGTATCCTGAGATTCGAAATAAAATTGTTCGCGCTTCGATACGGCTAATTTATTATTGATCGATGTGCGTCAGTTGATATTATTATAAAAGTGAAATTTGACTTTGCCCGATATGACCGTGCCCTATGTAAAATGTTGGAATTATATATTTCTAAATTATTTGACAGCAGGACGCATTTACTTTTACAGCCAATGAATATTAATATCACAATGGCGCGGATTTTTCACTTAAAAACTTTCTACAATGCTCATTTCGTAGTTTCCGCGAGGCTATTTAAAGTAATATTATCGCGCTATTGCAAAAACGACTTTTTACATGACGATCGAACAATTATATAATAACACACGATAAAAAGTTAATTTTAAATTTTTACGTGATAGTGTAATTATTTTCGAATATTGGCCGATTAAATGTTCTGTATTATGAAGCTCTACTTAATGTATTGTTCGAGCGGTTCTTGGCAATGTCAATTACATTATATAATTACATTGTAATAGCATTATATACTACACAGTCCAACACGGGAATTCATTCGTATCGCATATTCGAGTCCCGAAATTATTATTAATCATTGTAATAGCGAAAGGAAAATTTTTTTTTTATTCAATTATTATTTCTGCGCGTGCACGCATGTGCTCGTTGTGTACAAAGATATTTATAATCCATTCTTGTGGATAATTGTTATCTCTACGTAGAAGCTAGCACATTTCAGGTACTATATATATTTTCATTGTTTCCCGGAAGCTTTAATTGCCCGAATGTTCTGACCCACAATTGTTCTAATCATAAACTTATGTATCATTTACGACTTTAGCCTTTCAAACGCCAAATTTCAAAGGATGACTGGCAATAAAATGAATTTCTCATATTGTACAATAAAGGCAAGTGCACATCGGTTTGCAAATGTAAAACACGACGCTCCTGTCCAATGCATTAAATCCTCGACGCTCATGTTGATCTGTTGATATGCATCGATTTATCATACATTTGAATAAAAATAGGTTTGAAAATCATTGCGAATATCGTGGCGTGAACTGGTTTTTCCGAATGAATAGTCAAATGGCTCGGTATGTTCACTAAGCGCGAATTCACGAAAACGTCAGATTTTACATTTAAATTGCGTAATTGTTAAGTTAATTGAAATTGATAATTGTCATCGAATGGCATTCCCTCGAGTCGACTTATCCGTGAAAAACAAATTTCCTATTAAATTTCCTCCCAATTACAGCCCAATTTCATTTTCAAATAATTTTTGCAATAATATCCGCTTGACAATTAGGCTCTATAATAATAATAATTTCCAACGCCCGAACAAATTGCTTGATCCAGTTAAAAGTGATAATAAAAAGGAAGAAAAAAGAGTTGTTCAAACGTCATTGAGCAGAGTTAATGATATTTATTTTGTCAAGTAGCGCTCGGAATAATGAAAAGTCAAAAAATATTTCAAATCTTAAATTAAACGATAAAAGAAGAAAAACTTGTCGTAGCAATAGTATACTTTTATCCTCGAATTTATTAACAATATATCGAGCATTTAGCAGAAAAAAAAAAGACATTAATAACTTAATTTCTATAACGAATATTTATTGAAAATTTTGTAAGTAATTTCTATTTCTTAAAAATATTTATATTGTGCTTAATTCCTAGAGCGACGAAAGAATTGTATTTCTAAAATTTACAAATCTTCTCGACAATAAAGTATATCTTATTGAGCACTTTAACGTCACTTTGATCATAAGAAAAGTTCATTGCGCATTTAGGCATTTAGATTATTTTACAGAACATCTCGTATAATGTACATTAACAATTTGTTGTGTCTGCAAGAATCAATGTTAATTTTAACAAACTGATTGTCTACCGTTTAGACTTTTAAATAAATTGTCCGTTTGTGTTTCAAATACTTTCACCGCACCGCCATACAATGCTATTATATACTATTAATAAAGTCTATACTTTATCATTATCGTTATTATTATCTTTTTATTTTCTCAGCTTTTTTTTTTGTATTTCATATTTTATTAAACCACTTTGACTGCGAAAAGTCATTTGTAAATATTTATATTTTTAACTAAGTGGAAACTCGGAGCCCCCATGGTCTTGGTTTCACGTGCTAACGTAAGCCCGAGATTAACTTTCTTTATCGCTGCTATTATTATGCCGGGATGTATTTACTTAATTGGCACTCGACCGTTATATTTATATAATTGATTTCTAGGGCTGGGGACACAATTGTATTATTGGCTAATTCTACAATTCCAGCAATTTGGACAACAAGTGCCTAAACCGTGACATTTTCTTTTATTTGAAATTTAAATTAACGGCTTTGGCTTCAGCCATCCGCATCAGCGTATTCACAATGCCCGACCGCACGGAGAGTGTAATACTTGATTTGTACTTGAATTATAAAGCAAGTCGATGAAATGCAGGCGATTTGTACAATTGCGTTATCGATCGGAAGACCGAAGCCCCTTCGCAGTCAACGGGCCGAAGCTATCGAGCCTCGTCCAATACTTTATCTATGTTTATAAATAATGACTGCGTCGGCCAGTACCAGCCTAAGCCGATAAAGCAAGATAAAACATTTAATGAATCATAAAACGAGCGAGCGATGATAAGTGCCGGGAGAATGAGAAAGAGCGTAGGAGGACACAGGGAGGATCGATCGGATCTCCCGAGGATGCAACAACGCAGCTCTTGGCGTTAATTAATTAATTTTGTCGTCGTACGCGATAAAACGTTTTCACAGCTCTCATCAATAATCCGCATATAGAATAGTCGTTGTGTGGAACGACAGTAGCATTAGATGCGCTAATTATGCCAAATATCATTAAATTCGATGCGATTACCTCGAAAAGTGTGAGACATATATATGGAGCCGTAGTATAAATTAAAGCCGATGGACATTATGCCGAAATCCTCTAAATTAACGTACATTATGTGGCTTTAAAGGCCGCAAAAATTTGTATCGCCCACCGTAATTGCTCTAAGCTCGGCCATAAATCTGCCCTTTAGACATTACACGAGCAATTTCGGCCCGCTAACCGTAAATGCAAATGTCGGCCGCACTTGTAATATCTTGTCAAAGCGCCGTGCCGAAGCATCCGGTCGACCGTGTCACACTCCACTTCCGTTCCTGTCCTACTTCTAGGAATAGGCATTTCTGCCGTAGGCCAACAAGTGTCTACGCTCGGCTCTCCTCGTCCTCAACTACCCTGGCGAGGCTCGACCTCACCAACTACCTCGGGAGTACTCGTCGACCTCGTGCTCTTGGAGGCACCGACCTCGACGACGCCCAGTGTCCCCTCGAGGCCATAGAGGCGGTCCAACTCTCGTCAGGGAAGTCGCGTGGCTATGCGGGTCAACTACGTCGCTTTGATTCCTCGAAGCAGTCGCTAAGAGAAACTTGGCTATCTCGACACACACACAAGATCAAGGATCGCGCATTTTTAACTGCGATCTTGGTCTACTTTCCATCCTACCATTTCCTTTCCTTGCCGGCCTTATTTGACCGGGGCCTTTTGATGCTGAATTTGAATGGGAATTAGAAAACAGATGCGGAGCCTCAATGACCATTTAATTTTATTAATTTTATGCACCTTTCGTTCGTATAAAATTATCTCGCGTAAAATTGTAAAAGTAGGTTTAAGAAGCTTGCGCATCTTAATACGAGAGGGATCGCACATTTTCATGTAAAGTAGTCAATAATAATCGTTGGATATATTCTTACGAGGTATTGTTCCTGCATTTAGGGTATGATTGTGCGCTGGAACGTGGCAATATTGTGTGTGTGAGTATATATATATGATTTTGTCTGCATTGGCGCGTGGTGTAAGATTACGAATAAGATTCAAAATTTTAGACAATGAAGGTGCAATTAACTGGCCACTCGAGCTTCATGAAAAGTTTCAATTCAATGACATTTGATGTTTACAAATTTATCATTTCATATTCATTCTATAAATACACCCGAACGAAAAATTATTATTTTAAAGACGAAATTTCTTAACAACTTGTTAGAAACTTATTAATAAAGATCCAATTGAACGAAGAGTATTAAGAAAATTATGCATTAGAAAGTATTACAAGTATTATAAGTATTATAAACAGATCGCAACTGAATAAAATAGTTCAAAATATTATTAAGAGCTTAATAAATGTTACCTCCCCTTAAATTCATTTAGAATAGATAAAGGCACACATTATTCTAATAATGAAGAATATTTTTTCATAAAATTTAACAGATGAATTGAAATTTTTTTTTTAACACTCAAATGATATATCGCATTGCACATTATGTAAATAAACAAAGAGTCTACAATTGAGGATATTTAAATTTTATCAATAAAACACTAAAGTTTCACGGGGAGGTATTCTTAATTCGTTTGCAATCGTACTCGGATTATTTATTTAAAAAAAGAACGAAAGAACTAATAAATGTAGACGTTAAACTTCATTTTCTAAATTTTGCGTCACCTTTTAATTTACGCAACAGTATGCAAGATATATTTAAAATTGAAAAAAGTAGATTTCCAGACGTTCTTCACCTTTCTGGGAATCCCGTGAATTTTATCTTTTTCCACATATCTTTCACGGGCCATCGGGCATAATCTTCTTTTAAAATTTAATTTTAAATTCCTTTTACAATAAATTATAATAGCCTTTAATATTTAAATGCAAAAATAATACTATGGGACCATTGAGGTTACTAAAATCTAAATATATATATATACATTTTAAGCATAAATATAAATGTAATAATACTGGCGCTCTTATAATAAAATGTTATAACCATTTTTCCAACCTCTCGAATGCTTAATAAATTAATATTCACAAAACTAATATTAAAAACTAAAGAAGAGATATTTTATAAAAATCTCAGTTTTATGTTAAATAGGTGTCAGGTCAATATCACAACGGCCGTAATTCCAAAACCTTTACTCAAACACGCGTACACATATGCATGTGTGCATGTACATTATATATATATATTAGTTTCATTGATATATATATATATATATATATATATATGTGTGCGTGTGAAACCAATAATTTTTAAATATTCTCAAGCTACTTAATTTAAGCGGGGAAAATGAAAGAAATCACTTCCTAACGAATTATTTTATGATGTCATTCGTGATATTAGTCGTACGATCAACTTTCGAACGTTTTATACGTTGGCTGGGAATTTCCAAAAGGTCTGTCCAATTCTTTTATAGATCGTAGTTAGATGTACGCGAAATGTAATGCCAAGCATCATTCGGAATTGAATTTGAAGCAATTTTCTTACTTTCCCACTTGATTCAGGCTTAAATAATGGACGTTACACTGCCCCCGATATTGCATGTCTAAATCTCCGTTTCACCGCTTAGATTAATCAAGTTACGGATATATATATATATCAGCTATTCATTAGAAAATCTAGGAGATTTGAATCATTATTAAATAACGTAGCGAATAATTTCGTAAATATGCAGTGGAAGCCACTTGGTTACGCGCAAAGCAGCTTCTTCTCATTTGATTTCCATTGCGTATATAAATAAGATAAGGAATTGTAAAGATTAACGTGCCATTCGAAGCTTTATTCAAACTTTCAACAAAATTACCAACGATCAATGTCCAAAAATCAACTAGAGAACCGAAAGGGAGCAATGGAACGGCCATAGGCAAAACGAATAACTGTCATTAGCAAAAAAAAAGGCGCGTCTTAACCTCCTGCTCGACCAATTAGCCTCCCCTCAACTTGTCATTGCATCCGAACCTCAAAGCCGCGTGGCCAGCCCTGGGCCCACCTCCCCCGACCCCATTCCCGCC
>JAPYYT010002846.1:0-15394 GCA_030522565.1 Ceratosolen corneri | reverse complement strand
AGAGAGAGAGAGAGAGAGAGAGAGAGAGGAGGAGAGCGTGAGAAAGAAAGAGCAAGACGGAAAGAGGAAATTAACAAAACGGGAAAACGTTCACATGACCTCCCCACTACGTCGAAAGATTTGCGCTTTCATGGTGGGAGGGTGCCAAACAAAGTTTTTCCCTCATTGGTAGGGGAAAAATAGAGCTTGCAAACGAACGCGAACACCCCACCATCTACTTTCACGTCTTCTTTACTTTTTGTCCTTTTGTATTGCTTTTTGATATTCTTTTTTTTCTTTAATATTATTCATTAGAATCTCTTCTTCTCACTGTAATGTACTCTTCTGTATTGTATTCTGTACTCTACTGTATATTGTTCTCTTCTGTAGTATTATTTCTAACGATGAAACTGTCACCCACAGTTTATTTAACTACTGTCTTTCTTTTTTATTTTGTATAAATGATCCATAATATGAATTTCTGTAGGAAGCAATTATTTCAGTACACATTTTATTTCTTTTACAATGAACTTCTCCTATTGTAGTTCCTATATAATCATAATAATTCTACTGTTAGTTACTAGTAATCAAACTAATAATTTTATTTTTAAAGTTCATTCCCATTTTTAATATAATTTTTTAGTGATATTAGAATTACGATTTTACTCTACTACATTATTTATCGATGTGAAACAATTTTATTAAATTGGTTTAAATCTTTAATATGATTTTTATTTTCTATATCATATTTTATCGATTCTTTAATAACATTATTATCGTAAACTTTAATTTATTGCCTTATTATTCTAATATCATCCATAATATATTTTTAAAAATAAATTTTAACTTTAAACAGAATAGTTTTATTAAAATTTTATTTTGCTTTTTATCTTGAAACTTAATTAATATTCCTTAGTTAATTGCTTTAATTTATGAAAATATAATATTATTTGAATTTTAATATAAATAAAGAAATATAATTTTAAATATTCTATAAAATATTATATGAATATGTAACATTTACTTGGTATTACAATTAGTTCTATTATATATAAAGATATATTGAATATAAAGATGTATTAAATACGTGATGCATATTAAAACTAAACTATTTATTTTATAAATTAGATGATATAAAAAAACTTTGAAAGTTTGTAAATTAAATGTATTTTTATAAATTATGCATATTATTATTCTGTAGTAACTTTTTCAAATTTTTTACATTTGGTGGTGATTTAATCTAATATTATTTATCTAATTAAAACGGCTATTTGTAACATATCAATTATTATTAAATATAAGTTAAATATATAAAACAATATAACTTATAAAAAATCACAGAAAACGTAAATACTTTAATAAATATTTGGGTGAGTGACTGAGTATTTTTACCTCGAAAAGAAATTTTAATTACTATCGCTTTACCTTTATCGTTAAAATTATTATTGAAAACGCCTTCTTATAAGATTGTCTCGCAACCAGCTACAAAACGACACTGGGAACAAGGGAAAACAAAGACGACAGAAGCACCCTCGGCCATGTAGTTGCGTTTAGAGTAAGAGAACTCGTGGGGGACTAGGATAAAGAAAGACTAAGAGACAAAGACAGATTAATACGATAAAAAGAGTAAGAGATCATATAAGGGGAGTTGAGAAAATTCACAAAGCCAAAAAGAAAAAAAGTGAGAAGAAAAAGAAACCCCTTAACGTGATAATGATTATCTTTCATCGATTTTAATTAATAAAAATGCTTTTCATTTATTTTTATTTTTTATTTAAGTATTACGTTAAGTTTGCGTTAGTTATATTTTATAGCAGATTTATTAAAAATTCAGTTTGATCTGTATGCAAACAATCGATTGCTAATGATCAAATTATTTACAAAACTATAAGACTTATTATTTAAAATTTTAATTTCAAGTATATTATTTATAAAATAAATATTTAAAATTTTTAAAATATATATAAAAATAAATTGACATTATTTATAGTATAAAAATTTAAAAAAAGGATTGATAAATTGATAAAAATAATAATTGATAAAAAGGATTGATATTTTAAATAGAAATTTGCCTACAAAAATTTATAGATAATTTCTAATCAATATTGTTTATTTTTAATGAATAATACTTTCAAGGTGTTCAATATTATAATAGTCCTTTATTATTTATTGTACTACATTTAATAGTGGCAAATGATTAAATATATGATACAAATTGTGGATTAGAATAATTTATAAATAAAATATTATATTTAAATAATTTATGATAAATGTGTTACTATATATAAATAAAAATTAAAAATAAAATTTTTTAAAATATAAATAAATATATATATATATATATATATATATATAAATTAGAAAAAAAATTATTTAAAAAGTGTCAAATATAATTCATATTTAGAAAGTTTAATATTTTCAATTCATAACATATATAAAAAAATGACGAATCAAATATTTTAATTGTGATTAAATAAACGAAATAGAAAAATAAAAATAAAATACAATATGATTTTATACTGGAACTAAGTAACAATAATAAATTGTAATTAAAATACTCATGATAGGCTAGACATTCTTCATATATATATTTCGATAACATATATATGTGAGATTCTTATAGTTTGCCAAAAGTGATCATTGTTGGATTTTTGCATATCTATTCATATATTTTTATAACATATCGTTGTACCGAATTATTGGTTTCAACGTCAGAATTCTAGCAAATACACGACGGTAAATCGTGGTTAATTTATAGAAATTTTTGGCAAAATGAGATTTTTAATTATCTAAATTGATTGATTACCTCCAGTTCTAAAATAGCACATATTCTTTACAAATGCAAAAAATTACTATCTAATCTTTAGATATATAATTCGCATTTCTTAAATAATGTTAATAGTATTAATATTATTAATTTTCAAATACATTTTATTTGTATTGTGTACGTACTGTAATTATAAAATATTTTACTTAAGAATATATACTATGAATAATAATAGCATAGAAACATAGAACGTAAAAATGTAGGCATACTATTCAAATTTAATGCTTAATTATGAATGAAAAGCAATAAAAAAGTATCGATAATATATATTTAATATATTATTTACAGATCTGTTATAAAGATGAAAGATAGTTTATCAATTTTGTAAAACATTCGCATAATAGGGTAAAATTATTTAATAAATTAATTAATTCAATTATTACCGCCAGATAATCGAGCAGCTATCGTTATGAGCAAATTAGACCTAAAGAAAAGAGTCTATAAAAAAACAACTTACGTGATTTTAACGGAATTAGGCTAAACTTACCATATTATTGTAGATCACTTTTACTTTATGATAGTTGTTATATAGTAGCTGTTTTACTAAGTCTTAATTATATTATTATTTTATTAAATTATGCTATATTTTATAAATTCAATTACTTCTGCAGTCTTTCAAGAGTGTTTTAAAACAATTAAATATTTGGAAATATATAAATTTGTAACGTAAAATTTAAATAATTGGAACTTTTCTGATAAGTATTCTAAAAATTATTATTGAATTATTAAAATATTCAAAAATAATTTTTTATACTAGTAGAAGTTTAATGCTTTATCACTTTCTTTATTAAAGATTATTATTTCCAGTTTCAAGTTTGTATTTAAGTTTAAAGTATTATCATATTAAATTGGACGTTAGTTATTTTTAATAAAATCATTTTCTAAATCACATTTCACTTGTATATATAAATTATCTTTTATCACTAATCAAACTCTCGCCACAGATCTTCATTAGCACAAAGCAAAGCAAAAGTAAATTCAATCAGAATAATAATTGTTCAATCTGCTATTACATGTTCATAAAAAAACATTCACTTAATATATAAAATATTTGGAAATTATCTTCTATAAAAATAATTTTTTTGTTAATTATCAAAATATCCAGTCACATGATTACAGTTAAATCGGATAGGTTTTAGACACTGGAATCCTTGCAAACTTATGTCTAAGAAACTATAGAAGGGTATAAGAATTATAAGATAGAAGAGTAAAAAAGGAGTAAAGACAAAACGAGAAAGAGAATAAAAGAGAAAGAGAGAGAATTGCAGCAAACGATAGAATAGAATTTGGGGCGGAGTCGCGGGGGCGGATCGTCACTAACTTTTTCAGCGTCGATCCACTGCGCATGCGGCAACTTTTATGCGCCCGTGTATACTGATCCCCCCTTCTTAAACTTCTGGAGACAACTCATGAGCGTCAGCAACACAGCTTTAGCATTCTTGAAGGTTTCTTAGAGGTAAATTTGCCTTTCTTAGCAAATTCAAAACTGGATGAAGTCTCTTCATCATACGACTTCATCTCATAAATATGTTCTTGCATAAATTCTTGTTAATAGCAGATAAATTTACTTTTTTAAAGGTGGGCAGAAAAAGAGAAGGAAAGATACAATAAGACAAGTAAGAAAAACAAAGGAATTTATTCATGCTAAACACAAAAGTTTAGGGATTGATACTTGTTTTTTTTCTTAATAGTATCTCAATTTTAAATGTTGAATTCAATTCATTATAAAAAAATATAGTGATTATGTAGTTTTTTTTAATGCAAGTACATTTTGAATTATATCGCAATGAAATTTAAAGACAAAATTTTATTTATGTAATATTTAATTTTTGAAAATTTCTTATATATTTGTATAGAAACTTATTTATTTCCTTTTAATAAATATATTTTCATACATAAAATTTGTAACGTTTGTAGAATAAATATATTTAATCTATTATATTTTTTAAAAATAATTTTAAATATGATTATTACTTTAAATAAAAAGTTAAAGAAGTAATATAATAATTAAATACAATATTAATACATTCTCTATCTTCCTCTATTAATCAGTAATACAAGTTAATAAAATTGATATTGTCTTATTAATATTTGAAAAATACTTCATATTTTATTAAAGAAATTTTACAAAAGAAATATTATTATTCTATAAATCTTAGATATTATATGTTAATATTTCTCATTGATAACCCATTTTTTAACAATATATATGTATTACTCCAGTATATATTATTATTTTAAAGATACTTCTTCATAATTTGAAAAATCTGCTTTATTCGTTACTAAACACCAATTTCAAAAAGCAAATATATTAAGAAAAAATAAAACTATTAATCTTATATTTTAAAAGATAAAAAACATTAACAATATTATAAAAATGAAATATAAACATTGTTTATTTTTAACAAATACATAAATTTTAAATTCATTTATATTTATATAATATCATAAGAATATATTTATATTTTAGATTTTATAAGTTGAATACTGTATATTATAATATATTATATATAATATATTATATATTATACTTACAAGGTAATAATCTGTAAGTTAAAAGCAATTTTTTTAAAGGCATAATTGAAAGCTGTAGTATTAAATGTTTATACATATCACATTGATATTGTGATGATAAAATAAAAACAATTATGAGTCAAGTCATAATTTAAAAAACAATGCATTTCGATTTCTTTTTTATTTATCAATGGTAATA
Organism: Ceratosolen corneri; assembly: GCA_030522565.1. Taxonomy (NCBI): domain Eukaryota; kingdom Metazoa; phylum Arthropoda; class Insecta; order Hymenoptera; family Agaonidae; genus Ceratosolen; species Ceratosolen corneri. The sequence continues at coordinate 9,875 of JAPYYT010002846.1, read as the reverse complement.
GAATTTTATTTCATCACTATATTTTAATCAGTATTATATTAATTGTATGATAATAACGGATTCTCTAGATATCAACAAGCATTCAGCATAATGAAATTACAGCCGCTGAACAAATAAAATAAAGAAAAACATATATTCTTAAATCAGAGAGTACAAAGACGTCGTCACAGTGCGCGAGAAAAAGCAAAAATAAGAAACTAAATTATCCAACAGTCATCCACCCCTTGGATGTATGCTCAAAAAAGGAAAATAAAATAAAAAAAATATGAAAGTTAAGAAGGTGATGGTAGCGGCAGCATAAGGTGTCGATATGACATGTAAGACCATATATATAAGAATAGAGAAAAAAGAGCAAGAACCCTCCAACTTTATTACAAGGGTGAAATCAAGTACACCGGGTGTCAAAAAATGAAAGGACCTTGCCGCCTCCGATCACTCGCGTCATTTCGCATGCAAGTGAGACATTAGGGTTGTATAATATGTCAATGCAAATAAGAAGTTAGACGTGCATCAGAATTGTATTCATGACTATGTAACACAAACTATCGACAAAAAATTGTTTTAATGTGAAAATATTTAAATATTTCTTTTATTTGTGTTATTTAATAATTTATAAAATATTATAAAATAGTTTGTTTTATATACAAATACAAATGTTTAAAAATGAAATAAATTATAGTTTTAAATTTCAATAATGTAAGAAATTAATTCATTAAAATAGTAATAACTGTAATAATAACTATTAAAATATTCTACATTTTTATTGGAATCTACTGCAAAAAAGCTCGGGTTAAACAAGAACGCGAACATAAATAATAAGTAATAGCGTGAACCTACTTAAGATATATAACGATCATTATGTCATCTAATTATATATTTTTAATGTATTGTTCTTATTTATGTCAAATATGTCCTCTTACAAGTATGTCTTCTTAATTTATAAATATATGTAATGATAAATCAAAATTTCTATCAAAGTTTAATCAATCTTTTTTTAAAATCAATAACACCACTTAAAATTTGCATTATATATACCCTTAAATGTTCAAAATCAATTGGCATAATAATGAGCATAAAAATTCTCAAGTTTATGAGAAGATCATAATAGTTGTTAATTAATACAATAATTTCTTCAGTTCTACGTGATCACTTGAGTCATTCGGGTGTTACACCCATCTTTAAGCTAAAGTTTTTAGAAGCCTTAAAGAATTACGATTAAATATCTGTATACCTTATTCTCTAGTGAGGCCTATTTTTCTTGTTTATATTGTAGTCTTTAAGATCACTGAAGAGGTCGAAGAGAACAAACTAATTTTTACGTATGCAAAATTTTGTTATATATATTTAAAATATGTTTGAAGTAATAAATGTTTTATATAAATGAATACAAAGAAAACGTTCATGAAATTAAAAAACTTTTTAAGATATAATTGTATAAAATATAATATAAAATACAATTTAAATCCTAAAATAGAATTTATTTTCTTGATAAAAATAAAATTTTTTTTCAAAAAAGTGAATTCCGATTTATCGAATTTTAAAGTAAAATCCAAAATAAATGAGAAAAAGGAAAAAATATAGATAAAAAATAAAATATTAATTGCCTATGACTTATTTTACTCCATTATATATATATATTCTAATTATCTCCAAATGAAATAATATAGTAGTTTTAAACTCATATCTCTCATCTCTTTCTTTTTTTGCTTTGTCACTATTGAAAAAAAATATTATTTACGATTTTTAATTATTTACGATAATTAAATAATAGAATAGAAACTGTATCACTTATGATTTATTTTTTTCTTTATAATTTATAAACTTTCTTTACAAAATTTTTTCTATTAGAGAAATTTGTAATAGAATAGGTAGACTATTGTTTTAGAATTGATTTGTTCATTAACTCTTGATTTGCCACTAAATAAATTATACTGGTAGTAAATAAATAGTATAAATAAATAGTAATAAATAAATTTATATATAATGTCTTCGAAAATAGAATAAAACAAATTATTCTGTATATGTATATAAATTTCAAACTTAGTATTGTATTTTTTCATTTAATATCACCAATCAATTATATTCAATCATTCTGGCTACAGTTAATAATGATATCGTAATATCTACATTAACTTGAAATTTATTTTTATAAATTATTATGAATAAATGAAGAAAACTAATGTTATTTTGATATTTCTTTTTCTTCTCTATGATATTTATATGTCCATATATAGCCTCACTCTCAAGGCGAAAAATCCTACTTCATATCACATCTTATGCAAAATAAATTAGTCTATTAACTTTTTAAAGTTGATATTTTTAAGTACTAACAACCTTTTGTATTTATTGTGTAGAGTAAAAGGTAACAAATAAAATGTATATAAAAAAAAGTAACATAGGATTCTATAGAAACAGACTATTTAATCTATAAAATTACCCGTACCAAATAAATCGACCTACTTATTAGTTATGCTCAATGTATAGTCCAAATGTGCTCTCAGAATTTCAAAATCATTATTATTGCTGACCAAGTATATCTGCGTCCATGTTTGAGACTATCAAGTATAATGCAACAACGAGACCCTCGAGGCGATTCTAGTTCCCGTCACTTCCATTTAGTCTTAAGTAGAATCATTTCCCGAGAGAACAACGCATTCTTTTATTTCTATCAGTCTAATTCGCAACCGTCTGTTTAAGCGTCTAGAAGAGACTATATCTACTATATAAACTTATCCGTTAATGAATATAATACATTGTTCTTGATAATTGACCGTTTTCGAAAATGTACTGAACCAAATCCATTCGTGATACTTTTACCACTGTTTTCATTAACAGATTTCTATTATTACTTATCATTTTCAGATTTTAATACTAAATTCTAATTGAATAATAAAAAGTTAAGAATAATCATGAGTAAAGTCTAAAGTCGAAATTTAGTTAGATATGAAGTGATTGAAATATATTATTGTATAATCATAATTTTAAAAAACCATGAATTTTAATATATAGCTAATAATGTATTTGTTATTTATTTATTAAATACATTGATCATATATAAATATATATATAATCCATATAATTATTTATAAAGACAATATACGTTACGGTTCATATACTAAACGCAATTATAGTTAAAAGAATTAAAAGGATAATTATTATGTAATAAAATTATCTTAGGTGTCTTACTACCTCCTATCTAATGTAATCGAAATTAGAGTTTATCATGTATGATTTTTCACTTGGAACTAACTACTAATGTATTGCAATTTTTCCATAATTTCAGCTCGTAAGTTTTGGGCTTGTACATATTTGCATATAAATGAGGTCGCGGAATGGTATAAAAATAGTTAAATGGACAAAAAAGATACTATGAAAACAATTTATATTTATATAGCAAATCTTGATGTATTCTTTTACCTTTTTTAATCGCTTTTTTAAAGTAAATATAATATATATTGATATATCGGTAATATAATATATATTGTAATATAATATTATATATATAATATATATAATATAATATAATATAATATATATTGATATATCGGTGTTGAAATAATAGTTTTATGTGTTTCCAATTTCTCTTATTTAACAACTATTTTTTTAATAAATCATTGATTGACTTATTAGATTCTATATTTTATGTTATAAAGATTATATATAGATTATATATAGGTATATAGATTACGCATTTAGTGATGTATTAACAAACAAATATACATACATACAACTTATAATTGTTCTGTTAGAAAATTTTGTATTAATTAATATATTTTAAATATTCTATAAATAAGAAATACAATTATTTAATTATTTTCAACGATAAAGAATAATTGAATATCCTATTATGTTTAAGATTTAATTAGTTCTTAAACAGTATGAAAATCAGAGTATTCACAAGATACTTTCATCTACTCCTCCATAAATATTAATAGTAAAAAATCATTTGTGAATAAAATGCCGTAGCTTTGACTTATTTTAAATATATTTCAGCAATGTTTCTTTAACACTCGGTGTTAAATCGAGAGTCGATATCTGTAGTTACAATCAGTTCTAAGCAACTTTCCGGACGATAGTCCCATAGGACTAATACCTCCTTAACCGAAAACAGGACCGCGTATAGATCGATTTCATAAGAGCATCCCAAGGGATTAGTTTTAAAATGCAACCCTTATGTGCAATTCAAGGGAAGAATGAGTACGGACGAGTCATATCGATATGAAAGTAACGTACATGAGCGTGTTTCAACCTGTGTAACCTGTAAAATCATTTCCACTTAATTTATATATAACTGTTTCTATGTGAGACTATGATAGGAGGTTGATTTACACTCGTATTCTTCTAATTCAATTACAAAGTACGTATAAAAACGTAATATTCAATAACTATTTTTACAAATATAATCTTTTGAATGCGAGCTACTATATAATTTTGCTTTATATATATAATTTATTAAACATTATCACAATAAAAATATTATGGATGTGTTAAATAACAAATATTTCTTAAATCTAATATAAAATTTAATATTTACTAATACATTAAAAACATCTTTATATATATTAATCTTATCATATTTGTATATGTTCGAGAATTAAACCGATTGTAAATCTCTCCCCAAGGTGTGAGTGGGAAGAGGCAGATAGTTGAAGGAGAAGGATAGAAGTATGTTTTAAAAGAAAGTCTTCGAATTATTTAACGTGTTTTAATATTGTTTATTATTAATAATATGGAGAATATAAAGTTGAATTTAGATTGTATAGAAGGTTTAATAACTTATTTGAAAGAAGTTGTAAGTTGTAAATTGAAGTTTTGAAATTAATTATGAATTATATATATTTTAGTATTATTATATATATTTTAGTCAAAAGAAAGATAATAGAATTGTATGTTGCGGTGATCAGTTGTAAATTGAAGACCGCATTGATGTTATTATAAATTGAGGTACTTCTGTGACTAGAGTAGCGATTATTTGTAAATTAATTGCGTTAAATATCATTCATACTTTAGATGAATAACAAAAAATATGACTTCAGTCGATGTATTAAAAATATGAATGGGACGCGCAAAAAACATTCATACTTACGGTATAAGTATTAGAATAATAACCAAAGTGTACAACACCCTTGGTTGAACGAAGTACTAGATAGAATAAAGATCATTAATACTTACTGTATGGGTATTAGAACATGACTGTAGTCTCTGTACAACACCCATGTAATAGTGAAAGTACGTAAGAGAATATGTTTAGAAGTAAAGTATTAGCTGTCGGAAGTAACTGAGTCCTCGCAATCCATGCGACTTAATTTATGTAACATGCCCTTTTTCATCTTTCTTTGGGGAGAGGTAAAAGTCAGTTATTGGTTATTAATGTTATATTACTTATGATTGATAAGTTACATATTGAAATTCCTGTTTCATGAGAATAGTTGGACACAGAAAGAAAGGAAGGTAGATTGCATAGTTTCTTAGACGTATTACAGTGATATTGAAATAACTTTGTTTGCTGTAGTTTACTGCTTTGTTTACATTCAAACACTAAATATAGGCACTAAAATATTCTGTATACGTACATAAGTTATCATTATTAATTGTGGCTACAATTAAAATTATGAGTGTTGTTAAATAAAAATAACGAGGTAGAAGGGTGGAATGCTTCGTTCCTTGATTGATTATTATTTTGTTACTTCGATCATTAACTCGGATTATTCGGTGAGTATCAATATATGCTTTTAATCGATTGAAAGCGTGTTTTTTTTATTTCAGAGTGTTTTGTTTTCATCATGAACAAACATCTATGAGATTACTTCAATTTGTTTGCTCAATAATACGAATGTTTTCAAATTTAACAGTTTTATCGTTGAAATCCAACCATTGTCAAGGTTTGGTTATTCTATGGGAAACTTATATCGTTGCGTAGTAACAACTATAAAGTAGATTCAATTTGTTTCTTTATTTTATTGAGCCCTTTATTTGATTCTATGTCTCTACCATCATTATTACATTTTTGGTTTTGTTAAATATAATAGTAAATTGCGTTCATTGTTATTAAATATAATGTTGAAAGTGTTACTTATATAAATAATATTATTGAATATGCGAGATTAAATTTTTTTTCTTGACTGAGCGATTATTTTTTAACTGAGTATTGCAATCAATAGACTTATTCTTGTAATCAAAATGTGGTTTTCATGATGTTGAAAGTATGTGCTTAAATAAATTATGCACTAATTAGATTACAAATAAGGATAACGACCAGCCGTAAATTGTTCGTCTCTAGCACAACTTTAAATCTACATGTACACTAAGTTTCCTTACTATTAATTGAAATAATATTAAAAAAACCAAGTTAATATATTTAATTATGTGAAATCTTCAATTATCAATAAATCATTAATCATTACACTTTGTTCGGAAATCCGTATAATAAACCAACCGTCACGTCGGTGCCGTGTAATGTAATCATGAGTGTTTACGCATATAGATGTGCGGTATAAATGCAGAGAACAAAAGAACGTGTATACTCTAAAAACACAACGGTTAATGCTAGAAAGATCGAGAAGGAAAGTACACGTGTAAGTACAATTGCCGCCACTTGGCCCAGGCTAGTCAAAAGAAGACAACTTCACGGTTCTCCCTTTTTGAAAGTTAGTTAGAAAAGTAAAAAATTTAATTTAAACATACTTGCAGATAATACACAATGTAAATCAACTACTTTTCAAGCTTATCATAAAACTCAATATCTAGTACATACTTAATTCATGTTTAAAATACGGAATTATCCATTTATGATAAGAAACAACTTATTACATAAATAAATCATTACAAAAATGATTTTAAATAAAAACGTGCTTTTTGTGATATATTATTTCAATTTTCAGTTAGTATAATTGAATTTTCAATTCAATAATTCAATTATAGAATTTCAATTTACAATAAATAAGATGGATACAAAATATAATAATAAATATAATTTTTAAACAATATTAATAATGTAACATATTTTCAAACTAATCAATTTTTTAACTTGACTTATTTTGAAAATTGTATTGCAAATAAACACATGTTTAATAGTTATATAGGAAATAATTTTATAATTTCGTTATATATTTAATAATAATTAATAAAAAGTTAAAACAGTATTGATGTTTAAAAATAATATTTATTAATAATTATTCTTTTCGGAAATAATTATGAAGAGCTAGTATACTTACTTAGTAAGAATTCGATAATTTACAAAATAAAAAGTAATTTAATAATATACATAAAAATTATCGATGTTTATAAATTGATTCATAAATATAAATTATTGAAAAATATAAATAAATTAAAAATAAATCTTGATTATGTACCGAACTATAAAATCAAAGATACGTAAAATTTAATAATAATTAATATTATTAATTATGTAACTTGTATTTATATAAATGCAAATATTTATTAAAAAATTTATATATTATAAATTTAAAATAGAATTAAAAATAAATAGTTTATCATTTATAAAGCTTCAAAATATTATTTTGAATATAAATTGTTTATGTAATTATTTAATTAAGTAACAATTAAAATATGAGATAATGTAATTTTAATTTTTTATTTAGAATGAATAAAAATTATTAAGACATGTAATAAAATATTTTTAATTTATAATTTATAATTTAATAATTATATTTATAATTTATCAAGATTAAAGCTTATAATGCTTAAGTAAAAGTACTAACTAATTACTCAGTCAAATTCAGAAAAAGCTTTCTTTCACATCTAGATATTAAGAGTTCTTTAATTAAGTAACAAAAAAATTAATTTAATTTTAAATACTATAAATCATGCATAATTAAAGATAACAATCATATATATAATGTTTTCTTTAAATAAGATAACTTAAAAGTAAACTCAAATGAAAACTTTCAGATATCTCAAAATATAATTAATTTCGCCTAATTATTCTTTAAAATAGAGAGTGAAACAAAGTCTTTAATGCTCATAAGTTATAAGAGTTTATATAAAAATGATGTTCAAATTAATTTACAAACTTAATATTTTAAACATAAAAGTAACGATTAAAATTTATATTAAAAATTATACTTTATTTATAATTTCAAAATTTATATTTATAAATTCAAAATTGTATGATATGAGTAACCTTATACTATACGTAATGATTAGATTAGATGAATATAATTAAATTTGTTACCGATTTTCAAAAAAATTAGATTCAATTAGCATAATAAATATTATATGAAATTTCATATTAATTTCAAATGTACAGATTTAAAAACTTTTGAAATAATTTTTTAAATACTTAGGGTATTTTATCAAAATAAAGATTTAATATATATACAATTTTTTCAGTAATTTAATAAAAAAATATGTATATAAGTATTAGAAGATAAAGAGAAATACCACCATGCAAATTTAAACAAATCGATTTATAGTCACTAAATAGACTGCTTCGCGAATCCCCAAACAGCTACATCACATGTCTCAAATATTTATTTTGATGCTCCCTACTTTTTTACGGGCTTCAAAAGCTCTTAGACTTCTAAGTCGCGTGTCAATTTTGACGCTTATCGACTTATGACAAATAATTCGTATGTTGCTACCTCGTCACCACTTTAGAAATCAACCCCTACAACGTCTCGTTTGATGGAGGAACTACGAAAGTTTCTACAATGGGTATCGCCATAGTATCACAAGTTTACGATCCTTTCATTCGCTTTAACATGGATAGCTTTATTTTTTCTTGTCTAAGGGGAAAACGAGACGCACTTTCATAGCTATCTAATATCTTATAAGAATATTTTTGTATATATTCGTTTTGACTGCTTTTTTTTATTACAGTAGATATGTATCAATTTTATATGTAACAATTATAAAAGATATTGAAATTTAATCAAAATGTTTATAAAAGTAAAGTGAAATAAAATAAAATAGTTTATTTAAAATAATTAAGGATAATTAATTTTTAATCAATTTATTTAAAGCAATAAATAAATAACATTGGAAACTGAACTTCACATGTATTACTATAATAAAGTTCCTTTTACAATAACATAATATCTTCATAACTTCAAACCTTTAAAAAATATTATTTCAATGAACTCTATTATAAATAATCAACATATACAAATATCTCTCATTTTTAATAATTGCAAAATTAAATATATATTAATTTCCTTTGTATATAAAATATATCACCAACTTTACATATAAATATGAATTATATTTTTTTGAAAATAAATATATAATAGTAATATTTTAGTAATATTTTTTCATAGTACTGTTCAAATATTTTATATTAAAAATTTATTTAATTGCTATTTATTATTCAGAAAATACATAATATAATTTTTTGAATATTCATAATCTTAATCGTCAAATTAACAATTCATAAGATGTTAAATATTTTTTATCATATTAAAAAAAAGAAAAAAATGCTTTTGAAATACAAATTCCAAAAATTTATCGTTTTTAAACTGTAATCTAATAAATTTTTAAAATCAAATGTACTTTTTTCCAAATATTTATTATATTTACACGAAAGATGATTTCTATATATTTATATGTATCAATTCAATTATATTATTATAAACAAAAGTTATACTTTTCTTATAATGTTTATAATGCTAATATATTTTATTTTTCATTTTATGACTTTATAAAAACAATACTTTCATTTCATTATGTTTAAAATTATTATATTGAGTTTTGATAATGGATAATAAAAATACAATATTTTCAATTTAATTACATCTATTTACATACTATTATATATTTTTTATTTATATATATATATATATATATATATTTAACATGTATGTATTTCAACAATACATTCAACAATATATATATATATATATATATATATATATATA
>JAPYYT010002845.1:0-17399 GCA_030522565.1 Ceratosolen corneri | reverse complement strand
TATCGCGAGGATAATGAAGCGGGCGGGACCTTGAGGAGGTGCCGAAGGCGCTGACGAGGGCCGGTCCGATGGCTCGGAGCATCCGGTAGGGCGAGCGCCGAGTGCTGAGGAAGAAGACGAGGGGCAGGATGAGGAGGGCCTGAATGGCCAGGCCGGCCAGCACGGTCCCCACGAACGCGGCCAGGTGCGCCATCTCCGTCGCCCCCGACTCCTCGCTGCGCAGAACTTTGCCCGAGATGAGGAACACCACGGAGATCGGGGCTGCCCTGCAATTCACATGGATGTTAAGTCGTCGAAGGACGTCGAGTCGCCGGGGATGGAGCCTTATCTCGACCGATCGGAATGGCGTCGATGATCTCGACCGGGCCCTTTTTCATGATAGATACTTCGATTCTATAAAGATTATTTCGCGAGGGGCCCCTTCTTTTGTTTCCTTATCCCGGCGAGCTTCTCAACGAGAAGTAATTGCGTTTTATTCGTGATTCATTGAAGTCGAAAGTTCTTTGTGATTTTACGAGTGACCGTACGTGCTGCCTTCGAATTTATTTTCATCGATCCGAACATGGAATCGCTATTTGGAAGAGAGAGGGAGAGAGAGAGCTGCATCTCTTGCAAATGATGGAAAATCGAACGTCATATCGGCCACTCCTATTTGGCATTTGCGACTTTGGCCGCAATTAATGGGCTTTATGTTACTTTGGGGAGCCGCATTTCAGTGTCTCAATCTTTTCTCTTTTTCTTTCTCTTTCTTTTTATTCATGCTCGCGTGCAATCATCCCTTAATCGCATTACATACTTGCATTAAATAACGCCTCTTATTTTAAAACGTTCATTAGATCCTTCATATCTATTCATTTATATATATATATATATATATATATATATATATATATATATAAACACCAAAGTTTCAAACCGATTTCAACCGATTTCAACCGATTTCAACCGATTTCAACCATTAGAAATATAAATTTGATACGAATGTGATATTAATTTAAGATAATTTGCTGCACTAGGCCAAGTTGCCAAAATATATACCTTAAAATTGTACTAAATTTCTTTAATTTTCGAGTAATAGGCTTGGCATTGATTTATTCGACAAATGAAACAACGCTAAGATTAAGGGCCAAAAAATCCAAAATGAAATTAATAATAAGAAAAGTGCCTTAAATGTGCTTAAGAGCGGGGAATATTAATGTCGTGAGCGAGAACAGTACCTCGCATGTTCTCAATGATAAAAAAGTATGAGCGCATACTTGGTTCGAGTACATTTCACGAGCAGGGATTCCAGAATCGAAAGTTGCTTAATACAGCGGAGAAATTATTATTCGCGTTTTTATTAGTATGAAAAGTACCGTTGAGCACGCATAGATGATGAATAGTCTTAATAGTACTTGTTTTTTATTTTATTTTTTTGGCGTGCGTAAAATTTATGCAGTGGGAGAAAGAGTATTAACGTTAAAAATAATTGATACATTGACGAATATATTTGGAAAATTTGCTTCCTAATGCAAGTATAAATTCGCGTACGCTTCATTATACGTAGCCTGTTACATTTAAATTACACGACAAGGAACGTAAAAATATAAAATAAAAGAAGACAAAAAAAAAAGAAAATTGGAATTAATAAATCAATATATATATATATATATACCCAGTGGTAATCTCTATCAATAAACACGCGTGTTATATAATAGAAATTTTATATTTTTACTCACATTAATCGCAGGAGTTTTGTATAAAAAGCTCGCGAAACACGCTCATTGCATAAACTGGCTTATTTAACGGGATTTCTTAAAAATACGTACTAACATATCTTTTGAATCTATTTCCTATCCATGGTGATTGAAAAGCAAGTATCGACAAAATATTGGAGTCTTTGCATAAACTGCGGCATTTTCATAAAACAGAGAGGCGTCGGTAAGATGGGAGCACTCCTTTCTCGCGCTAAATTTCCGTCCACGTGACAGAGGCAGAGGACCATTGCTCCTCATATTTTGGCGGTAGTATGTGCATTAAGCTTTAAGCTACGCTCACAGCGCTAATAACTCTTTGCTCTCTATCGTGGAATAAAGGAGGGGCCAATCAGTCCCGAGTATACGTACTTTATTACCCAGTCTATGATCTGGGCGATAACTGTATTCAAGCCAAGAAAAAAGCCTTGTAACGGCCATTTCTGCTCATCGGACATCGTGCCGAGCGCCAATCCGAATACCAAACCACCGAGCACCAAACCGAGTATGTTTGTTGCCTGCGTGTATCGGAACGTTATATTCATGTCATAAGTCGAGATCCCTGTGGAATTACAATGGCGAAGTCGTAAGTTGAGTGCGGAGTCGTTACCCAAGGCGCGTACGCCCTCTTTCTCGTCCCTCCCGACGTAATAGTGCAGCGGCCATAGGTACATAGGTTGCTCAAAAGTGCCTCTATTCTTTTGCCTCCCGCACTCGCACGAGCAGCGATGTGGTACCAGTCTTGGGTGGCGAGTTGTGTTGATGTGATTTTGCCTATTTGCAGGGGCTACTCTTTTTCATTCATGTAATCGACGAAGCATTTGAAATTTGGAACCGCTGCAATATTTCATCGGTAGTACGGTATTATTTTAATTACGTTGAAGTAACGCACCCATGTTTTCATTCGATGCATTTTGTTTTGGCGCGACTAGAACCGTTTGATACTGTAAAATATACGAAAAGTATATGAGGCAGCGTGTGTATCTTACGTCGTAGTTCGAAACAGACGATAATGAGACGATCATGGAAGTACATCTTGCTGTAATTAATTTTGCTTGATAATCATTACATATTGGTTTGTTTTATTAAATTTTGAACTCTGAGAGTACATTTTTCAGCAACCGATCTAGAGCGCATCCACACGCACGCGCGCGCGCGCGCACACACACACACAAAACAAACAAACAAACAAACACGCGTATATGATACAAGAATAATAACAATTATCGTGAATAATAAGAAAAGAGGAGATGATTTCTTGAATAATATAGTTCAGTAGGTCATTATAGGAATTGCTTGAATTTTCAGCTAAGAGTTTCAATTAAGAGACATAAGGCATTTATAAGCTATTATTGAATTATTTTGAAGCATAACAATCGTATTCCAATAAATATTGCAATAAATGAGCATTGCTCGGATCCATTTAAATTAATACATTTTTAATCGAGAGAAAGGGTCAATAATAATATTGCCAATAATGTGAATAATATTGACATTTGCGAGATATTAGATATATTTTTATACAAGCAATTCAAATATCGAGCCTGAATCTGAAATTATGTTAATGCATTTTTTGTTACCTGAGATAAGCAGGCGTGGACCAAATTATCTGGAAACAAATTTCTAAATAAAAAGCAGACAAAAATATTAATTTAATTAAATGGCGTTTATAGTTTGTAAAGAGTATTTAAATTTGATTTAATAATAACAGTTCTCTTAGTAGATCAATGTACTGTATAGCCAAAAACACCGAAGAGAAGCAAAAAACGGTACCAATTACGTGCTACGAATATTCACGAGTGAGGCTTGTTCCTTTATATGTAATAACATTCCCTTTTAATAATACTAATTTAATAAAATCATTGAAGAATTTTGTATTATCATTTGTCCTATTGTCCATCAATTCGTTTACTTTGAAAATGTACGGTTCAATAGATTATTTAAAATTAACGGATAGTATTTTCAAATATTTATTATTAATATAACCAACTAACTCTATTGCATTATCAAGTATACGATTTATCTTAATATATTACAGACAAATAAGCAAATAAACAATTTATTAGAGTGAAATATTCAAATGTTTTAATCGATATCAAACTAAATTCTAATATCGAGCAATAATCGACAACGTGTCCAATGATGTTAATTTTAATGACTTAGTATGGTCATAATTAAAATAACTACATCCTATTCTGATGTAAATCTTGAGACAAATATCTTTTACAAGATTTTCAGCAATAAAATGTCACAGATACGAAAAATAATAATGAAATTTAATGTTATATCATGGGACACTATTAAAATAAGGAAAAATATGAGATCCTCACGAGAGCTTAAAACCTTAGAAAATACGCATATATTTTCTAATAAATAAAGCAATATAAAAACTGTTTATATCAAAAGTATAAAGAAATAAAAGCATTATATTAATATGTTTTACTAGTTATTATAGCAGGTATATTTTTATTTCTTACGATGTGAAAATGTAAGAAGTTTTTAATTGTACAATAAAGTACTCATTACTAATAACAAAACCATTACAATATTTACGTATAAATTATCGAATGAGATTCCGAGTTAAGAATCTTTATCGAGTCATTGAAGCCAATGGTAAATATATTTGTAACTCGTATTTATCAAATACTTTTATCTCATTTTCATTACGTTAAAAGTCTCACACCATTCTTACATCTCTTCTATCAATGATTAATACTTAATTTTGATAAATTAGAACGCCCAATTTATACTAACCCGTGTTAAAATGATTTTTTAGGCATTTTATATCTAATGACGTTAAAATCTTTAAAGTTTCTTAATAATCTTAAATGGCGCAATACAAAATCACGTGCATAGAGTGCTCGTAATTTTTACAACCGACACACGTTCAAAAGCCCTTACGTCCACAACTATCCAATTAACAATTTAATTACAGCACATTAACAACAAGCGTCAATATTGAAAATAAGATAAAAATGTGCATTTTCCCAAGTTCGTCCCATTTTAATGTAACACCGCCTCCACAATAAAAGCACCCGAGCATTCGTAGATTACAAACAGCTTGTGTGCATTACCGTAATAAATCCAAAAACACATCGGCAGTCACGAAATGAGCATGTCGTTTAACATCGGTGACATTCGACTTATCAGCTGATCCCCATTCGCCAGGTCGAATAGTTTGAGAAAGGAAAATACTTAACGCAATCCCTAAAGATGTCGTTGTAATATAATAGCACAGTGACTTGATACCAATAGTTCCTGTGCACAAAAAAGCCAACTTTAATACGTGACGCTCTATTTGTACTCGATCGTATTTCATTGACAAACAACACGATCTTGACAGCAAAGGCCTACAATAAACTTTACGAACTTATTGTAATTCTAATTTTATCTTCAAATACTGTCTCCCCTTTTCTCTCTCTCTAATAACTCTAATAAACTCACTAATAAACTTTATGAACTTATTGTAATTCTAATTTTATCTTCAAATACTGTCTCCCCTTTTTCTCTCTCTCTCCACCAATTCTCCGCCAATTGTTGTTCAACCGATTGTTACAAATAAAGCATAATATTTACTTTCAAGTATCAAGCACTTTCTGTACGAGCACGAAAGCCTTTTGCGCTGCAAGAGCATCTCAAAGTTTTATTATCCGAGTATTCGAGTCTTTATGTTGCTTATTTAAGTCTCAACTGCGCGGATGATATTTGAAAAATTAACATTAACAGTGCCAAGCTTATACTTTTGCTCACTCCAAGTGTAAGAATTTACATGCTTCTATTTCCATATTATTAAATTTCAACTGTTGTAAGCCTCGAATTTATCGCCTCCTGCAAATTAAGGATACAGAATGTGGAATGTTTTTGCTACAAGAGAATATTAAATCCAGGCTCACTCGTAGCAACAATTTGCACAATCGGCGCGGATCCCTAAAACTTATATCCGCATAATTTCAATGGTAAATTTCCCTCTCAAACTGGTTTGCATTGCACGAGCGAAAGCACACTCGAGATTCATCATCTCGAATTAGCGATCGATCGTGGCATTTATTATTTCTTACTTAGCCGACATTAAGAGATTTTTCCCAACAACCCTCCTCCTCCTCGACCACGGGAGAATAGCAACTTATCATCGGCCGTACCAGACTTGCCGAGCTCCGAGCTCGCGCCCACAATGCTCGTTACGACAAGGGGCAGTACCAGGCAGTTCACCATCTGCATGAAAATCTCGCCGGGAAATTGCAAGTACATGATCCCGCGCTCGCTCCAGCGCTGCGCGGTCCAGCATCTCAGGGCCAAACCGAGCGCAACGCCCCCCAGGATTCCCAGAAAGATGCGCGCCGACGCGCTCGGACGCCACATCCTCGCCACGTCCCAATCTGCAATGAAAGTGCGCATCTCAGCTTTCTCCAACCTCCTCTCGATTGGGAAAATTGGGAAAAGCTCAGATACTATTGGTGACTATTGGTGACTATTGGTGACTATTGGTGACTATTGGTGACTATTGGTGAATAGTTTACTAATGAATAATTATTGGGGGACTGGTAAAGTGGAGTAGGCCTCGAGTTTAATAAATCCAATGTGATCTCGAATCTCTGTGACATTGGATGTCAATTTTATTATGCAATGCGTCGCCAAGTGTGTTGTGATGCATCTGCGCGCGAGATTAAATTTCAGAGTGGCAATGGAATTCTCGTCTGGGCTATAAATCGGAATGGACGAGATTTGGAATTAACGACGGCGTCGGACAAATGAATAAATGACCCAGTCATTTATCCTTTTTTCTTGTTATATTTTTACATTTGCACTAGGTGTTAATTGTGAATTGGATTTGTATTTTGTTGTAATGCACGAATTGTGAGTTTGAACAATCAATGTTAAGCATCTTAATGCGCGTGAAGCCGTTTATTAATATTTAATTGAAAGTAGCGTGGAATTATATTTTTTTCATTGTGGCCGTGCTCTTGAGACTTTTAATAAAGGGCAGGACGTTATTATAAATGGCAGTGCATTAGTCATTTATGAATTTATTCTCGTAAACTTATTTATAGTAGATTAAGATAGAGGACTGTAGATACTTATGTTTGCGAAGTAAATAAAGTATCGGTGAATTAAGCGCGTAATTTTATTTTATTTTCTACGATATAAATGAACAATATATCATCTGAACCTGTCCTCGCGATTCATCGCGAATAATTATAAACCTAATTATAACGAATTAAATATTATTTGAAATCTTCGAATCGGACGGATGTAGCCACGGCAATAAGAACATATAGGCTTCAGATAAATTTTATTGAAATTTATCTTTATCTTTATCGACGAATTATTATATGCACTAGTCGTTATAATAAACATAAGTAATGCAGACAATCATCTTATTTGCCATGGATAGTAGTACCCCATTATTTCAAATTACACGCATTATAAAGATATATTTATTTACGACGTGGCATGTTACTTGGAATATTATTACTCGAGCATTAACGCTACTTGATTCAATTTTACCATTAGAATTGCATAAACAGTATTAATCTCATTATAATAATATTAATGCTGCGCATCACGTTCCATTGTCTGAAAATGATGAGGTTTTCTGTTTTATTTTCCATTCTCTTCTTGCACAGATTTAATTAGACAATCGTTCATAATATTAAGCATTATCATGATATAATAAGCAAGTGAGGCGAATGTGATAATGACGATGAGATGCGCAACGTTATTTAAACAATATTAAAGCGTATACAAATAGCTTGGATTAAAATTTTCTTGCGTACGAAATGCTCGTATCTCTGAAAGGAACATAAATTGCCCGAGACATTTGTGATGTAATCAGTGGAGTATTATTAATGGAGATCAAGAGAGCATATTTTTCATTCTTAATTTTGAGACCATCGCCTACTACCTTCTCCTTGTATATAAAGAAAAGGACCACTACTAACGCAATGGTTTTAAACGTTATAAAGTAAAATCGGTCAAAATGCCTAAAATTCATATATATATATATTTATTGAGATATCGAAATATCGTAATAATAGCGATATCTCTCACTCGATGCGATCATTTTCTATTACAAGACAACTCCAAATCATTAAGATTCCGTTGAAAATCAATCACGTCTCTCTCTCTCTCTCTCTCTTTCACTTGTTCGAAGATATCTCAAAATCTTTGATCCAACATTCTCTATCAACATGTCCACCATCAATCAGCCCATCAGAATATTTTCAGAATGACATTTCTGTCGCTATTCCTTTACCTAGTATTATTAGTAGTAACATTACCTAGTATTGAGCGTGGCATTTTAAAAAAATATTCTCATTTACATTGCCTTATTTGAATCAATTACTTCATATAAATAACGACTCGAGCATATCCCACTCATCCCGGCAATATTAAATATCCTCGCGCACCCTCGACAAAGATATGCCAGATATTAACACTTTTAACACTGCATACCCCCCAAGGAAGAAAAAATAAATTCATCATCGGATAAAAAGAGGCCATTCAATTGTTTCGCAAGATGTATGCGTAGTTTAAGTTGAGCACTTACGTCTAAGATCGTATTACCGGCGAGTTTCGCGGCGCAAGACCAACACTCGGAAGCCCAGTGCTACCGAAAAATTACTCCTCCGCACTATTAAAGTTGCGACTTTTAAAGGCCAACCTAGCTGTACTTGTTCACCACTCGAAGTCCAACTTCCAGCAGACCTAATTGATGAAGTCCATGGGAGGAAGTCTTAAGGTTGTCCCCGTGGATTGTGCCACTCGCGCCTTAAATCCAGCCTCGATAATAGTTTTGGGGCCAGTTGTAGTAGCGATTTCCCGATAACAGCGGCATACACGCGAACCCGCTTGACGAAAATTATTTCACAGCCTCGCGCCTAATGGTGTCTGATACCTGCGTATCATCACTTGACTGACGAGTTTCTTTTTATCAGTTGGGGCCTGGCATATGTCTGCACCCCGCCGAGGTTCGCGCTTCCTTCTCACTTGCACCACGATTATTTATGAAATTTATTCGACATTATCAGCTGGTGGGTTAAAATTATTGCCGAGATTATTGAGGGTTGGCCGTTAGTCGAGGGCGTGAATTATTATTTCTGGAAAATTGCTGGTCTGACGTGCTGCGGGAGGCGTTGAAAATGTCGTATTGTGCGCACGAAAATTATTATTTTCTAGCCGAGCACTCGCCTCTGGCTATGTCTTTTGGGTTTGTTATTATCGCAAGGGTATTTGTTTAACGCGGAAAGAATTTCGAAAGATTTATGTCTTTAATGAGCTCTTATTTGGAGTAGAGTCGTGTGACAGGCACAAGTTAAATAGAGAGAGAGAGAGAGAGAAATTGTTAACATTCGCCGTTGAGATGTATATTCACACAGCTACAAATGTATTTTAAAGCGAATTTATAATTTAGCGGACGATACTCGGATTATCATTTGAAATGTTTCTGTCATTATGTATAATTTGAAGAGTTTTTAAGTGTAATAGATGTTGGAGCACTCGGGCATTCGCAGCCAATATCTCAATTTTAAGAATTTTATGATTTCTACGCGTGGTTAACGATGGCGCGCTATGCTGTGTATTCTCGCTTAACGAAATAAAGTAAAGACTATTATTATTTTCCTATTAGCGGTCATTTCTCAAATTGAATCGCCCACAAGGATAATGAGCTAAACGATAACAAGCGAAACGGGATAGAGCACATTTTTCACAAGTCGATTGACGATTTAACACATGCTTGTTAAATGCACGTTGCTCAATCCCCTAATCCCTTGTACTATTTATTAATTATTTATTCTCTGTCTGTCTCTCTCTCTCTCTCTCTCTGTATCGCACTTTATTTACATACCAAATAGATTGTATTTATTTTTAAGGACCCGAAATACAGATTTAAAGTGTCAAAGAGAGAAATACTACCCCAGCTTTATCCTCTACGATATTAATAAAAAGTATTTTCATTCTCATAAAATATAACGACGTTATGTAATTGAGGATTTATTTTTAATTTAAATGTAAATACAAGTTTTTATTACGATATTAACATCTCAAAAGCATTTTATAAGATTGTTGACTGATAACTAACGACAATATTTTAAAATGTTCCATCTTATTCAGTATATACGGCAATCATTTTCTACAAAAGATATAAAAACAGTAAAAATTCACTTATTATTTTATATAAATTTAACGCCACTCTTCTTTTTTTTAATATAAATTTTTGGTTCCCGTACAATTCAATAAAATACACATCAAGTACTATAATATACCGATGTTTTTCTTAATTTACCTTCTTTAATAATCTTTGTTAATTAAATTGATTTAAATAAAAAATAATGCAATAGGATAGCCAAACATAACATTGTATTTATAAAAAAATACATTTTACTTTTATTATGAATTTGATTCTTGTGAAAAAATCATTATCTACAAATTATTCTTTCTAACTATATTTTAATTTCTTATTACATAAATGAATTAAAATATTCGAAAATGCTAAGTTCTTATTCAAAATTTTCTTTTCATATCATTTATAACCACATTCTTTGACATGATATTTTAAAACTAATTTAATAATCTGCAAATGGGATATGAGTGCACTAATTTGTATAAAAGAAAAGAGAATAAAATGTTTAAAGGTACTGTCTTAAGCAATAATTCTTTCTTTCAGTTAAATAAATAAATCATGAATGTGGCTAAATTTGGATAGTATATGTATTTATCGAATAAATCCATTAGTTACTTTTGTTCAAAATAATTTCATTACAATAAAGAAAAAAAAAATCTGAAGCCAATTCAAACACGTATTTTTATCTTTCGTTTATTTTATCATTTACGTCTAATCATAATTGGCGGTTATGCGAGTGTATATATATATATACATATTATACAGAAATTTTAATTTCTAGACATTATGCGATATTATGATATTTAAAAATTTCTGAAATTGAAAAATCGAAAACAAATTTTTTTTATCTTTTTATTTAAGTTAAATTGAAATTAAATTTCGATCGTATGACCAAAATTTCGCTTACAAATATTTACGAAAGAACACAAGTCTTAATAGACTTCTAGTTGTGCAACTCAATAACATATGCTTAACAGATTGTTAAATCTTTTCCAGTCAAGTAAATAAAAAGTATTCTTACTGTAGTTACAAGTTACATTTTTATTTTTAATGTCATTCGATAAAATCAATTTTTAAACATTACTGATTTGTACGGTAGAATTGCACATGAATTTAAACAAATAATTTATCTGCAAAACTCATTTTTAAGTTTACATTTTTCTTTAACTTGTTTTTTGTTTAAATGTTTACCGAATTATATTGCAAATGTACACAAGAAAATCATTGAATAAATGTTTATTTTAATATATTAAAATATTTAAAAAATTTTTACCTAATATAATTTATAGAAGTAACACTCGAGATGTATGCTTATTGAAATGGAAAATTCAAGTTTCTTTAATTTGTCATATTACACTGGTGCTTATACTTTGCATTATAACGAAAAGTACAACTACAACAAATACAACAAGATTAGTTAAAAATATATTTAAAAACTATAATAAACATTGTACTTTACAAACAACAACTGAATACATTTCAATAAAAAATTTTATTTTATAATTGATATTTCATACAGTATACATTTTAAATAAATACATTGTTTTTTAACCATTAAAATTAGAATTTGATAAACATTAACATAGCTTATCTCTAAACGATGATTTTAAATGATCCAATTTTTAAAATTGAAATTATAATTGAATATACGGTTTATTTATTGGATAACTTTTATTTATTGGATACAGATAACACGAATTCTGTGGCGTATCAATTCATAACAAATTTGCAACTATCTATGATAGACTGCAGATTTTTCATTGGAATGAAAAATGTAAATGGGACTCATTTATTCATAGATCCAGCTCTCAGCGCAGCAAGACCAGTCGATCATTTCTGAATCTGTCCCATCACCAAACCATATTCTAATTTCTTTTTTTGCAGAGTCAACAGAATCTGATCCGTGAACGATATTACGTCCAATCTGAATGCAAAAATCACCACGAATTGTACCAGGAGCAGAATCCTTAGGATTTGTTTCACCAAGCATAGCACGTCCACTTTTAACTGCATTAAGACCTTCCCATACCTACAAAAATATAATTCTATATTTATATATGTACATGATTTTCTTGTACATAAAATATAATAAGGACAATATGATGATGATAATTACCATATAAAAATGAATTTATTGTTAACAATCTTTTATTTGCAATGTTAATTATTCAATTATGATGATTATACGGTACAGTAAATATTAAAAATATTTTGTCTAAACTATTGAAATAGGACTAAATTCAATCCTATATCAATAACATGCATTGTTCAAGAAAATAAAACTATAATTTTATTACATCCATTTAAAGCTTAATACACTGCGATAATTAAAAATTTATCACCTCAAGGTCAGTAATCTGATAGTCAGCTTATGGAACGAATTAACAATAGACGATATTTCATTTTTATATATTGAATTTCATCATAATCGATTTAAAATAGACGAGTGCACATGCATATTGTTACTTTATTACCTAACTAAGCCAAATATTTTTCAAAGGCTTCTCAAAGCCAGTAACGACAAGCTCAGAGGCATTTTTACATAACATTAGATGCACTATTAAGGTCAAGTATTTCTATTTATCATTACTGTTATCATTGTATTGAGACAAGAGCTACATTTACCATGGGCACGACTGGTCCAGAACTCATGTATTTGACTAAATCAGGGAAAAATGCCTTGCCGGAGAGATCAGAATAGTGCTCCCTAAGAAGAGACTCCTCCGGCTAAAATAATAAAAATATTAATAGGACAGTGTTAATGAAGACAAATATAATCAAGCATAATATGGCCGGCAATTCAAATAAAAAATACAATTAACCGCAGTCATTTCACATTACTCTTTAATAACTGAAAAAACTAAAGCTACAACTACAGCTGATAACAAAATAAAAACATAATGTAAAGCTTAATAATAATAACGTAATGTGAAATGAAATGTAATAATCAATTGGCTTATTAAAATCCAAAGGGCAAGTAAATAAACAGTACTTGCTATACATTTAAAGGTAAATTTGCATCAAAGGAACATTCGAAACAGCTCCAATGCTGAGCCGCGTGTCGGCAGTCGGCAAAAGCCTTAAACAAATGATTGTTAATTTGAAACAGATGCACGCACCCAAACCATCTTCATGGCGACGAGCTTAAGCCCCTTATCCTCGAATCGCTGGATAATTTTACCGACGAGGCCCCGCTGGACACCGTCAGGCTTGATCATAATAAACGTCTTCTCTTTGTTCTCAGCCATTTTACTGTCGAATCTCATGAACGCAGGCAAACTGGTTAGAAACCCGGACAGAATCACCGGGCGAATCCTTGGCTGGCAGCACTCGCTGACGAATATCGGTAAAATGCGGGAAACGGAAGTCCAACCTTGGGACGGTTGATACTATTGACTTGGCGCTATCTACAGTGCGTGCCGCCGCAGTGGGGGCGGGAAATATGAAATTAAAGCGGAAGACCCGCGAGGAGCAGTTGAAATGCTCACTCGAATATAATGAGTGAATATAATTCGCCAATATATGGCGTGTTGCCGAAAGTGTCGGGAAGGGGTTCGATGATCAATATCTCGCTTCGACATTGATATTTGAGGTTAGATACGTAGGTAATACGTGACTTTCTAGCACTTGGGAAGGTAACTCCGCTTTATTTAGGCAATTGTAATCTGCTTTTGAGAAAGTATAGACTACGCGCGCACATATAGACAAGTCTTATAATATGCACGATTAAATATCATAACTTTGTAATTCATCTTAATATATAATATATTGAGCATAATCTGCCGACTGTTGTTTTATTAGAAATCATATACAAAACGATCGTACCGTTTATAGCAAGAATTTATTAGTTTACGGTTTCAATTTATTAATTTGTTGGTTTGTTCCCTGTTGCGTAAAAAAAAGAAAAAAAATAAGATGAACAGGGAAGACAATAAAATGAAAGGGACGACATTCTACAAATAATTTCTAACGTTTATCTTGCTTATTTATTTTTTTGACATTTGTTCATTATCGCGTTGAATTGATTTTAAATTTGGAAGATGATGAATTGCGCGTTCTTGTTTCTTCATTTGACCCTGTTAAAGTGTCAAACAATACGCGTGCAATAAATATTTAACATATTCCTATTTTACGCTCGAATATTTCTATAGGAATTGACACTCGTTCCAATTACAGACAGATTTATTATTTTCACTACTTGTAAGATGAAAACTTAGGAAAGCATTTTAAATATATCACGGCTTTAATATTAAAGCTCTGTTAAATGGCACGGGGCTTAAATGTCACATTGAAGAATGAAAGAAGAATGACATAGCCACTTATTTTTAATACATTATTAACAAAAGATAAGGAAACATAATGAAAATTATTTTATCAAAATGACGAGTTTATAAGTATTGGTGGGATGGTGCACCTTCCGAATGTAATGATTTGCTTTGAATATTCAAGCTAGCTTTCTTTTTATCGCCATTAATAAATATTTCTTCAAATAATGCACAAAACCACGTTGGCTTATACATCCCTATCAAATGCATATGTAATTTACAGTTAATTCGAGGCAATCAATTTTCCTTTATTCTTTCTTTTATGTAAAAATAAATAGAATTAAGAATCTTTCATCTTTTACTAAAATTGGTAATTACTAAAATTTTTAAAGGCTAATTGCTCATGGCCTTCATGCGAGATTGGAATGCATAAAGATAGTAGTAAAGTGAGAGGCAGCATTATGCTCTATTTATTAAAATTTATTCGCTTCTATCATAAGTCTTCTAGCTTATGCGACAGCGCGTCCTTGAGACATGTGAACAAATGAGAGATCAGGTGGTCAGTTGCAATATACCTCTATCAAGGAAGCCACATTTCCACTTCATTGTTATCTTCGATTTCATGCACTGATACTGAAATGCTTTTTCTTCGGGCATGCCAATGCTCATTCTCAAATCTTGGAAATCGTATTGGCATTCTTGCGTCATTGCTCAATTGTGCAAAAACTTGTTTCATTCCCGCGACTCTTTTCTCAATAATGGGACCGCGTGCAATGGGTATTAATTGCAAGGCCATATTGTTTACGCATGTAAATTTGTGAAATTTTTATTGATTCGTTTAAAATAAAATGGCGTCGTCGATAGATGCTTTAGAAGCGACCTCGCGAATGAAATATAAGAAGGGACAAAAGAATTGTTTGATTGATAATGGCTATTTGGGGCAGCAAGTAGATCATTTGCATCGTCTAAATGTTAATTTGAGTGACGAGTACTGGTCTTTTAGGCTGTTTACCAAAAGTCTTCCTCGGCGAACCTGAAAACGCATTATATTCCAAGTAGCTAGAATTAAAGGAAAGTCTAGTATCGTCAAACTTGGTCAAGCAAAGATGCAGGAAATGGAAAGGCGAGTGGCGCCGAGTTGAGCTAGAGCCGACGAAGTCTTTAAAGATCACGGCGTTAAGATCGTCCCAATTGTGATCGTCGTCAGCCTGCGCGAAGGATGAGGATGAGGACCGGGGGGGGAGTCGCTCTGCGGTAAGGTAGCCGATGGGTGGGAGTCAGGGAGCAGTCGTGGCCGTCGGCGCTGCCCCCCTACGCCGCCCCACGAGAAAACTTCGGCGAAGCTCGGCGGTGGCGAACGAGTGGCGATGGCGGTAGTGTAGTCGAGACAGACGTCGGCCAACGTCCGCGTGCGAGACATGATCGCGCGCCTGCGCATTGTAGCCCGCTAAGGTGACTCCCAGGAGTCACACCGAGCGCCCGCGGGTCCTCTCACCCGGACCTTACCCAGGCCTGGCTGAGCGAGCACAGCGCCGCGAGGCCGGGCTTACGCGATGCAGACGCAACAGCCGCAGCAACAACAACAGCAACAGCCACAGCAACAACAACAGCAACAGCAGCAGCCGTCGCAGCAGCAGCAGCAGCAGTCGCAAGGCCATCAGCAGATCGTTCCCGGCTCGAGCGTCATCCTCAAGATGAACGAGACCGTAGTGCAACAGCTGTCGACCGTCGGTGAGTTTGCGTATGCGCGAGGCTCCCCCGAGCGTATATTCACCCCCCACCCACCCGCGAATCTCCCCGCCCCGGCCCCGTGTGAGGCTCGCGCTCACGATAGGCTCGCCGTAGCTCGAGGTTAAAACTTCGTGGGAATGAGGAAAGCGATGAGGGGCGCGAGACATCGATGGAAAATTGTGGAAAGAAGTTGCATGGAGATTTTGAAAGGCTAGGTGCGTTTGACTGCGATTGTTAAATCCAATGGCTGGCGTTATTGCACTCGCAAGTTGCACCGGGAGTTGAGTGAGGGCCAAATGAGGTTAGAAAGCGAATGACAACGCCACGTGTGTCGCTTCCTCTCCACGAATCTCTTAACCTTAAAGTCAGGCAATTTAAGCTTGCTGCCTCAAATCCTGTCATCTCTTGAAATAGCGGTGACATAAAATTTATGTATGTAAAAAACGCGGAGGGCGCGTGCGAGGTGTGCTGCGGTGAGCGTTTGAGCATCTCGTTGTTCGTGCAATATCTGTTTGTCGTTAGAGAGCGCGTCGGGCATTCCTTTGTGCCGGAGCCTCGTCCGTATATTTTCGCAGTAAAATAAAACGGGCCGCTCCAACCGGTACGAGCACGCGGTAATAGGACACTGGCATTAAGCCCCCGAGACTGGAGGAAAAGTGAAACACGAGGGAGAAAGTGCGCGCCAATGTAGGAGAAAGAAGCGCCGTCGAGAGAGAGAGAGAGAGAGAGCATTTAAATAAGAGTAGCACCGACGGAGCGCCAAAGTAAGTTGGTTAGGCGCGCATAAGCCGGAGATAAAAAAGGAATGCAACGAGGAAAACAAGCGTTTTCATTGATCGGCTGCTCTCTCTCGCTCGTTCGCTCGCTCGCCCCTATCCCCTCCGCCGCGCACGCGTCCCCCTCCTAGTTGACCCGGGGCCCCCCCACCTCCTCCTTCATGGACATCCCACTCCATTCCTCTCCTCCACGTCAACTCGTCGCCGCGTTTTCGCACAGCGTACAGGTCGAATAGAGATTGCGCCGCGTGCCACTTTCGATCTGCTTTGACCCCCCGACTACCCGTCAGTCCCTCCCCGCAGTTCCTCCTCCTCTGCGAGGCGAAAACCGAACACCGCAGCGTCCGATCTATGTGTACGCGATGACGACGACGACCGACACCACGAGCAGCACCACCAGCACCGCTATCGCTACCGCTACCACCACCGCCGCCACCACCACCACCATCACCAACACCAACACCAATACCCCGCAAAACTCGCACGCAAAAGAGTCGACCTCTTCGAGATTCATGGTGTCCATGGACGAGAAGTCACTGCGCGGTATGGTGTTTTCGTATTACTTATGCGTATATTGTATATTATTGCGGTGGAGACGTGGTGTGAGCTGGGCGGCGCGCGTCCATCTGTTTCTACTGAACTGTTTCTACTCGCTAAGGTTTCGCTATTTCCGCGACTGGACAAGAGTTGTATACGAAAAAATGTCGATGCAATTGTCGTGGGGCGGCCGCCTACGAGCCTCGGAAATTCATCTATTATTATCAGTGGTGCT
>JAPYYT010002844.1:0-19945 GCA_030522565.1 Ceratosolen corneri | reverse complement strand
ATAGGTCTTATTTAGTGACTACTCGAGATTCTGTCGGAATTGCGAACAATATCAATGCACATAAATTTAAGTTATCTATTTTATTACATTTCAACCGATATATTTTTCATATTTTAGATCCATTTATAAGAGGGACAACCAACCTTTAAGTAGTTACTGTTTCCTTTTCGACCTTTATGTTACCTTCATTAAAGTGATATGGATCTATTTACTTTACAAAGTGAGTTTTTACCGTAATTAATTAAAAAATTTTTTATTTGGCCTAGAAACAGTATTTAATTCTATTTTAGTAATTAAGTAAATTATGTTCACTTCAGAAAATTTTACGTTAATACGAACAGTATTCCATCTTATAAAGATATTTTATCGTCATACTTTTTAATATATTAATATATTAAGTAATTACTTAAATACAAAACAAAGAATATGAAAACTTAACAAAAGAGATAATTGGATAATATTATTTAATACCTATACATGAATTCATTGGCAAGCTGTATTATAGTAATTTGTATATATTCTTAATTTATGCTTTATCTAACGGAAGCAGTTATATTTTTTATAATTATGAAGAATTTTGAAATTATTATTATTTATTTTTACAGATTATTACTTTTAATAATGTATCTTATGTACTTTTATTTTAACGTTAACGACTAAAACAATTGTAGAATTGTTTATAGCATAATCTCATTATTACAGTAATTTATATTTTTATACGTATTGTCATAAAAAATTATATATAGTATTATAATTAATTTTTCCTCGTAAAATAAAATTACATTCAGAATATATGAGAGGATAACTAAATTGACTATTTGATTATACACGCAGAAAAAATCGAAAATAATATCTCATAAATTTATTGACTCAAAAATTTTAGATAATGGATCTAAACAGTAATATAAATTTTTGCCATGTCAAATCTAAATGGATTTATAAAAAACATTACACTATAAAAAAATATTATAAAATATTATAAAACATAATATACTAAACAAAACCTATTATTCATAGTAATTACAAATATAGTAGAAATCGTATATTTCAATTTTATACTTTAGGAAGTGAGTCGGGTGGAAAAAGCTTGCGGAAAATTATTTACAGATTTTAATTTCATAGTCTATATCGTAAAGTCTTCCATTAGTGAGCAAGAAGTCATTTTGCACTTTCTGAGAAAATACGTTGAGTGAGCCGAGTTGAACTCTGAATCAAGAAACCTCGGTACTCAGTCCAAGTGATAAACTGGAACTTGTTTGTACGATACATTGGTGCTATAGAGAGGAAAAGTAGAAAAGGCAGAGATTTCAATTTAAACTGATGGCATTTCCGCTGGGAAAATTTGATACATTCCGTTTTTTTTTTATTAGTCCACCTCCGTTATGTTAATCGAACTATATCGCCTATTTCGATAATTTTATATTTAAATATATTAAATTTATAATTAAACATTATCCTGGTGGGTAATTTATTTATCGATATTGTTTATAAGCAGTTTTAAAATCTTGTAGACGATTCATAGAATTAAGAGAACAGTTCTTTTGTTTTGCTATCTAAAAAAAGAGCAAGATTTTATAAGGATTTTATATATTTTAATATACTAACTTTCCAATATATAAATGAAAATTTGATTGAATTCATTTCATTTGATTGAATATTTATATAAACCTTTGAATTATTAATTGGATAATTGTAGATAATTTAATGCACGTTACTATTACTATGTTCTTAACAATATATTAGTAATATATAGAATTTATAGAATTTAGGAATATTTAATAATTTATAGGTAATTATTATTAATTATCTTTATAATTCACGAAGTTATTATAAAACTTATATATATATATATATATATATACGTATATACAAATTTTCAAACAGAAAAATAATGTATTTGATAAGATTATATCTTCAATTAGTCATATATAATTAACGATACAATGATTTTCAACGTGATCAATAATTCTATAGCTTGACTTGATTAAATTTATTTATAAATTAAATCTAATTTATCATCTTGCAATATGTTTAACAATTCTAATAATGTTTAAGTATAATAGCTTTTATAAAAATCTATCATATGCGGTAATAAATGATATCAATAATTTTGTATAATTTCTTTAGTCTTAATATGCCGTGTAATTTGTCTTAATATAATAAATTGAAGAAAATTCACACACAATTAATTTTGTTACGTTAAAAATAATATTTAAGTAAAATTAGAATTTTTATAATAAAATATTTTTAAAGTACTGTTATTTAAAACAAATGCTTTAATATCTAAAATATATTAATTGAGTTACATACATTATAGTTAATTATGTAATAAAAATGTAATGGACGCAATAAATAGGTAAAACTGATAAATGGCTTCAAAATACTTATTAAATTTCAGTTAATAATGTACTCGTAATATCATAGAAGTTGTCTTATAGCATCCCTTCACTCTTCTCTATGGTAGCAATTGCGTATATGAATGTATGGTATAGATTGCTCGTTGAAGTACATCGTACTACTTTCTCTTGTCATACACATTACATTTATTTTTCATTCTCAACTGATTTCGTAATAGCGTTTGAAATTAATTTTCGCTACACAATACGTATATTCAATTAAGTCTTGGAGAAGTAGTAGATGTGCACGTTGCTTCACCATAGTATTAACCGTAAAAACAGACTCGACGAAGCCTATGATTGTTGTGACTTTTTTATTACGCATTTCTTGAGATTTTTAAATTCAATTAAGCTCTAATTTTAAGCTATTATTTAAAAAGTTTTGGAAATATTTAAAAAAAAATAATTTTTCTGATAGGATATCAAACAATACACATATTTTTTTCTTCTATGTGTTAACTTTTTTAATAGACATTTTTGGATAATAGTATTCTTTTAATCTAGAATCCAACATAAAAGATGAATAAAATTTACAGCGTATTTTTAGTTTAAGTATTATACTTTTATTATTCCTAGATTAAAATATCTGCATATAATACATATTATTTATTATATAAGAACACGGAGTTAAAAAATTATAATAACGTTTATCTGATTTTTGAGCAATTCATGATGATAAATTATAAAAAATTTTATATCGTTCATCACATATTGAATTTATTGAGTATTTTTTATTTAAAAAGAAGGTTCAAAATTAATATTTTTAAATTACAATGTTAAATGGTTTTTTAAGGGTCCTTTTCATACTTAAATATAATTTCGTATAACTTACACAATAAAATGTTTGAGTTTTGTATATTTGTAATTTGTGAAATGTAATAATCTCATAATTTAAAAAATTTATTTTATATATATACTAATTAAAGCAAAAAAGGCTTTTTAAAAGTGTTGTATTAATCTTGCATTTATTGATAAGTGTATACAATTTTGTTATTTAGCAACATAATGTGACAGTTTTACCAGAAATTATTTTGAGTATATATTTTGAGTAGATGTTTCAATATTGATGATAAGTATTTTTTCCTTCTTTTTTATGTTGTCTTAAAAATTATAAATTTTTTATTGTAATAATATTGTATTGGTATATGATATTAATATTGACAGATCAATTATTTTAATTAAAATATTAATTTAATTTAAATATAATTTAAAAAAACTAATATTTAGTCACATTTTAAATATTTATTTTGGAATTGTATTTTTTTAACATTTTGATTTAATTAATATATTTTGTTTATGCTAATATTTTTTAATGAGTTGAATTTGTATGAATATGAAGAGTAGATAATTTCTTTAAAATCTCGAACATATTATAATAGATAAATTTCATTCTTTCAGAATTTTATAAAAAATTTTATTTTATTTTTTCTTTAAAAAGATTGTAATTTACAATCTTTAAAAATCAATACAATCTCTAAAAAAACGTTTTATTTATTTAATAGCTTTAATAATTTTAATAATAAAATTTAATAATAAGTAGTATTTAGATTGTTATTACTAATAGTATACTTTTGCATTACATGAAACACAGATGAGATAATTTTATAAATCTTTTTATATTTTAGGAATTATGATATGAAATAGAGTATAATTTTTTCACTTACGATAAATAATGGTATTAATGGTATGTTACCAATTTCTTTATGATAATGCATAAAAGGTACTTCTTTAAATAACATTTTTTCTTATCTATTGAATTTTTAGTTTTAGAGACAAGCTTATAAACACACTAATTAAAGTTATTACAAATTATAAAATATCTTAAATCATATTTTTATATTATGTTAATGAATTTTTACAATTTTATTAATTACTTTTATAATAAATAAGTCTTTAAGCTTTAAATCTATGGGTAATAATTGAATTGAATTTAATAGGAGATATTTTATTTTCAATACTTTTTCTCATTTTAAATGCTTGGAGATTTAGGGATAAACCTCTTACTAATTCTTTGTTATATTATTTCGTTTCCATAATACGTATTTTCGTTTCAGATCAAAGGAACAGATATATAGATAGATAATTAACTTGAAAAATGAAGAAAAATCGCAACGAAACTACGTAATACAAAAATTAATTGTTTTATATACAAATATATATATATATCTTTGTATAAATATTCATTGAATTTATTTAACTAATAATAACTAAATTTCAGTTATAGTTTTATAATCTAATAGTACGTTCTACATATAATATGATTTTCTCAATGGATTAGGAGGAAATATTATGCCAGCTTTTTTTTCAACATGAAGTAGCGCCGATTGTTCCATTCAAATACGTAAGGATCTTTAATAATCAGATTGCAGCGCACGCATACTGGGACACTGAGGGTAAGGAAATTGAGCTGAGAATGGGCGAAAATTCTATTAGCCATGTCCCATAAGTTCATTGACCAAGAGAACGCATATCGATTTTGAAATCCAGCTTGCACTTATCGTATTATGACCGAGGACGTTTTAAGAGACGAAAATTTGCAGGCAACTCTACAATTTCAGAAGGCTGGTAGAAGAAAGCAGGGGTGCGTTGTATTGATCCCCTCTCTCATGCTCCAAAAGCGCAACGTAGCTTTCGACTGGATTGCCCTTTCGATCTTCAACTGGACGACTTATCTTTTTACGCTTTTTGCCTCGGTTGAGAAGACAGTGTAGATAGAGGGTGTCACTTACTTGGAGAAACGTGGTTTTTGATCCCTTTAGTTGAGCTCTCGGTACTTATGGACATAGTAGTGCTTATAAGATGGCTGAGTCTGGGGTTTATGATACGATTGAACTTGAGTCATTGCATCCCCTAAAATAAATCCTTATCGATATTATTTCGAAAATGGATTCCCCAAAAGTGTATTGTGATATTATTTGAGTGATTGGAAGACCATGTGTTAATCATTCCATCGGCTTGAAAGCTTTTATTCTATATTTATTTTCGTATTTTCATATTTCATATTCATATTTATAACTATTTTTACTGTGAAAAACAGCTCGTACGATATTTGGCTGCTGCGCATTAATTCCTGTTGATCCAAGGGGACACAACAAGTCCATGCTTGGTAAGATTCAATTTACGCCTGAATATTGCTGCAGCGTGGACTACGACATACATTTTATAACATTTAACATCACTCCAAGCTTCGTGAGAATCAATTTACGCCTGCCTATTGCGTCCGCTTGGAAATAAGCAACTTTTAATTAAACTTACAGAACGACACACATATGTAAATTCACTAAAAGATATCGCGCTGTTCGATTTATGTCTAAAGGTCAAGATAGTTCAAGATTTGTAATTCTAAATTAAAACAAGATTATAATTATACCACATCGTGTAAAGACAGCATTATATTTCAACACATTAAAATAAACACCATTTTACAGCATAACCCACGCCAAATTGCCTCTGTTTCATTCTACCCTGCTATCTCTCTTTCTTCACTATCCGCCTCTCCCTCCCTCCACCTGGGAGAGTGTTTCCTCGGGCTTAATTCCTGAACATTCTATTTCATAACTATTTTTACAGATATTTAGGAAGTACAACCAACAATTCGATATACGCAATTTTTATCCAAAGCAAATTCGACAAAACAATAATACATAAATGTATATTTTATTAATAATTTATTGAAGTAATAATGAGAGTTAGTTTTATTTAAGCACTTTTGTTCATTTAGTAAATTTTACATTAGCTAATTGTGCGATAGCTAAACTACAATGTATAATTATGAGGGTGAAAGTACGGAAAAATTCATTTTGTTAATGGTTTATTTCTTAACTCATCATTTATACATTGTTCAGAAATCCGTATAATAAATCAATCGTATCATCATTGCGTAATTTATATAAATAGAAAAGTGCGATACTTATTATAAAATATAAGAGATATTATAAATTTGAAGATTGCTGTAATTATAATGCCTGAAAGTTCTAATGTATTCTGTCGCAGTGTGAATATATGTAAGAGAAGTTCTGCATATCAACTAAAAAAAAAAGATAACGATGAATAAGTGAAAAAGTCTCATCATTCAGTGTGATTTAAGAGGTCTCCGATTGATGTACAATTTTTAATTTTTATTTTAAATAAGAGAATTTTATTATTAGACATTTACAGATTGATTAAATATAAAGCAATTTGATTTAAAAGAAGTCACACTCCCTTAAAGGAAATGAAAATTGAATATTTGTCGACATTAAGAGGGAACTATACTCTCTTCAGTGCATTAGTACTTGGATTTAAGAATCAATATAATTAAATAAAGTAAGAATTGATTAAAGAGATTATTGAATAGTGACACAAATAAATAATAGATTTAACTTGTAATTAAATCTTACAATATAGTAATTATACAATTATAATAAAATAATTATATTATTCATTGTACATACTTTTAATATATAATAAATTTAACTAATCCTATTCATTACATTTATTATATCCACATTCTTTAACATTACAGAGTGCATATACTATGTAAATTACGATATATAAAATATAAAATAGATATACATTTATAAAATATATCTCATATAAAATATAAGCAGGTAAAATCATAGTAATTCATATAAAAATCATAGTAAAATCGTAGTACCTAATTTGAATCGTGTCTCTAATTCGAGTTGATGGAACCAAATAATAACAAATTGTTACAATATCACAAATCTTAAGATAACACAGATTTTAATATGACTGCCAGCATGAATATAATTTATGGTAAGAACAGGGAACAATAACTAAGTATGGCCAGTCTGATCGCTATATTTGAATTGAAACTGCTGATGCCTTTATTCGGCCTGTTGTATTTACATTTTCCACTCAAGTCGCGTGAGCATTCTAAGAAAGAGAAGGTCGTGATTCTAAACAAACTCACACGGAGTTTCTTGACAGAATATCGAACATTCCGCCCGCCATGAGCAAAATATTGATGATCTTAGTCCTAATCTGGAATGGGTAGAATCACGAGCTTACAATTGGGTGACGTTTCATCAACAACATTGTGTTATTTAAGATATTGATTTCATATTTTAGATCAAATTAAAAATATATTCCTTGTAACGAGTTATCTATTTATATGTATTCACTGTTAGGAATAAAATTACTTTTTTTTAATGAGAACTCTGTTTTATTAGTGTATTATAAGAACATTATTTTTAATTAGCTTAGAACAATGAAATTGTGGTAATGTACTTTAAAATATTGCACTGCAATT
Organism: Ceratosolen corneri; assembly: GCA_030522565.1. Taxonomy (NCBI): domain Eukaryota; kingdom Metazoa; phylum Arthropoda; class Insecta; order Hymenoptera; family Agaonidae; genus Ceratosolen; species Ceratosolen corneri. The sequence continues at coordinate 12,295 of JAPYYT010002844.1, read as the reverse complement.
ATTTAAAAGAAAAAAGATTTGAAATATTTAAATTTTACAATTAATAAAATTTGCTGATTTAATGGGGTCTTGCACAATTTTGACGTTTCTAAATTCTGAAAAATTAAAAGAAAAATCATTTTCATAAATAGCATTTGAGATGATGAATCCTTAAATAAAATTACTTCGACGTTGAAAATTAATCTCAAAATATGTACGACATTTCTATAAAAATATTGACTAAACTCGTGTTTAAAGTCATCAAATATCTTCTTCATAGCTGGAATACTTCCACACTCGTAAACGAAACTTGATGTTACAAAACAAATATATATATATATATATATATATATAAATATATTTATAAGGCGGTAACATACGTAATTCATTACACATCAGTCTTTGATACTTAATTAATTAAATTTTGTTTATGCGTCAATTAATTAAATATTGTATATAAATATATCTTTGTGTTTACTGTAAGTGTTTAATGGAACTCTTAAAATTATAAAACAAAAACAATATGTATAAATTTATTGTCACTTAAATACGATAATTTTTATAACTTTTCAATATTTTTTAATAAGAGTTTAATATCACAGTTAACTTTTTGCTCATTATAAAGATATCAAATTGCACTTCAAGAAAATACATTACAATATTAAATTCATGTAAGTCAATTAAATTTAATACTGCTGGTAAATTTCTTATGATTGTTAAATAAGATTGTTATTCAGATCGATGAATTCATATAATAGTTATTCTATTATTTTTAATGTTTTATTTAAATTACTTATTCTATGCGAGAGATTAAATAATGATACAAAATTCGCAAATAGCAATAATAAATTAATTTGTGATAGTGTATAAGAAGATATTCCAAAGAAAATCAAAGGAAATTGAAATTATATGCGTAATACATTCGATAGTATGGGAGGAACTGATAGATAGATCTATATAAGAAAAAGGTAACTATGCTTCTGATCCTAACTGCATATCCTCGTTATAGCAATTTCTAAGATATAAGATACCTGTTATAGCAAATTATTAATTATATAATATTATTAATATATTAAACTATCAATTATATATTAATTATATCATATTATTAATATATTAAATTTTAATTAAACATATTAATTATATTTTACTGTTCTTAAACACTTTCGCGAAAGCATGTTTTTAAAATTTTTTTTAAATATACGATTTTCGATGTACATAAATATTAAAAATTTTAACATTAAATAATAAAACAGTAAATTTACTTTAAATTGTATATAATATTATTAAATTCAACAATATTTATCTTTATTTTAATAGTAATTATAATTGACAAAGTATTACTATTAGTGACATAAATCTTATTGTTTATTTACTGATATTTTATTGTGATTTTTACTGATTTAATAATTAAATATAAAAATATTTAAAAAATTTTTTATTCATTATCATATAGGATTATTTTTCGCACATATCTGAAATATTTATATAATTTCTTGAAAATCAATTTTTTCAAACTTATGTACGAATGATTTAATAAATAAAAATTTCGTTCATTTAATCTGAATGAATTTGTGATATTTAAAATTATTTAAAATTATTAATATTTAAAATATATTTAAAATTATATTTAAAGGAATGAATAAACAATTGATTACTTTTTCTAAATTATTATATATATATATATATATTATATTACTTTATAAACCGTCGTATATGGATATAAAATCTATTATATTCTAAAACATTGCAGACAATTTCAAATTATTGCAAATCGATTATGTAAAAATGTTTATTCTTATTAAGTTAACCTTCGAGTGTTTAAAAAATTATAGTTTTAATATTTACAAATTGTTTAAAGAAATAAGTAAACTACAAAACTTCTTAAGAAAAAGTATAACACGATATAAGAACCAAGAATTTTCGATTGAAAAATCTTTGATAATTGGTAATAATATATTTATAATATTATCGTAAATTATAACCTCATATAAATATTAGGTATAATTAAATAATTTTTCATATACATGTAATATGTATTAAAATCAATAAGTTAATATAAATATAAATATAATAAAAAGAAATAAATAGTAGTACGTTAAATGGTGTGATTAAATTTATAAAATTTATTTATTTTATCAGAATATAATATATCAATATGAAATGATGCAGGTTATTAATGCCTAGAATTTATCTCCTTTTCTTGACGGCAACTTTATTTACTACAATTATTTAAATAGGAACATCTAATATACTTAAAAATAATTGAATATTTGAATGGTTCTGCCAATAAGAATCTTTATTTCAAAATATTAAATGTAAAGATAATTGTTTTCTAGTTGAATTAGCATCTAGGCATTTTAAAACTCAATTCAAAACAATTACTTATGAATTTTATTTTTTTTTCATGAGAAGTGTTTTAGTGATATAAAAAGATCTTTTAAATTATTTTATAAATGTTTTGAATTTTTATAATGAGTATTGAACATTAAAGTTGTATATATTTTCTCTAAAAAATATGAAGAAAGATGTACACTACACTACATATCTCATCATATTAATTATTGATTCAATTATATTTTCTGTTTAATATTCAGTAAATTTTATTCCAAAATTAAATTGTAAATCATTGTGGTTTTGACAATAGCCATAAGAATCTAATTATAGATTGGAATTTATATTTATGTATTTTACTAATAATATAAAAATAAATGATATGTAAATATTTATATTTATAGTATGTATAATATATATAGAATATATATATTTTTATTTATATCTTATTATTTAAACTCGTTTTTATATCATTATATATATCACAAAGAAGTAAGTTTAAAAACAAATTAGTTTATTCAGTATAATGTAATTAAAACATGTAAAAAATATTCTTTTATTTGACTATATATATTATTATATTATAAGAGATTAATGCCAAATGGATGATAAATAAATCACTTTTAAATAAAGTCTAGTTTAGTTTAAAAATTAATATTAGATAATAATTATTAATAAATCATAATTATTTATTCATTAGTATTTATAAAGTATGACGTTTCTTTATAAAAATAATTTTAAATTAAAAGCATATTTATTTTAATATGAATTTTGATAAGTATTTGGTAACATTATAGAATTATCATAGAAAATAAATAAATAATGGTCAATATTATTTATTACTTAAGTCGTGATATGTATAGTAATAATATAATAAAATAAGAATTATTATTTTAGTTACAATAATTAATAAGTCAATGTTTAAATAATTTTTTATTTACAAAGTTTTTTGTTTATTTTTATACCAAATGTGCCAATATAATTTATTGAATCTGGGTGAAATTTGTGTTAAAGCTGTTCAAATAGATCATGTTCGTAAAGTAGAAATATGTATACGAGTATATAAAACAATTTTAATATATATAAAAGCGAATACAACCTTTATCCAATGATCGTGTAGTTATTAGAGTATTTCTATTTTTATATTTAATTTGGCATTTATTATTTTATAGATCGTAAATAATTATTTTATTATGAAATATTTAATTTTATATATACTAAAGATTATTTTATATTAATCAGTTCTTATTTCATCGCATATTTATTTTAGAGATAGATTATGTATAATTCAATCAATAACATTATTAATAATTACTATGAAAAATAGTATGAATAATTTTAGTTTTATTTTGTCATAAAAATTTTATATATTTAATAATTATTATTAAAGTTTATTTATTTATTAATTATTGAAATTTATTTATTTAGTTACACTTATTTTAATATAGTTATAGGTATTTTAATATTTTTATTATACTTATGTTACTAATCAAATAATTTTGTGATTAGATTGATTTATATTAAGGTTCTTCTATCGAAATATTTTATATATAAAGACTACATTAATAATACTTATTAAATCATATATATAAAATTTATGTTTGATATTAATCATGATTTTGTGACTGAAATTTCAATTGCATCAAAGATGTAAATAATTATAAAAAAACTACTGAAAACAATTTAGTATACTTTTTAATTATATCGAACTAAATTTGATATTTATATATATATTTTTAATATAAGTTACTGACATTTAGAATATCACAAAATATAAACTTACAGATACATTAATACAAATTAAATATATAATTTTTAGCAAAACTTTAATATAGACATTCAATTATAACTTATAACTGCTAAGAACATTAACAAAATTCTTATAAAAATTAAAATAATTTAAGATTACAAATTTATCATAAATATATTAGGTGAACAGGAATCATTAAGTTTACATACTTTATTCACATGTTCATTTGTTAATATACTTGATCTGATTTGGTTAACTTGATTAAAAAATTATTTGTATTTTTATTGTAAAGATGGACTCCACAGTATATAATTGACATTTAAAAAAATTATCAAAATTCCAGTAGAAGAACATTACATTTATCACAGATATTGCTCCATTCTATTAGATGTAAATCTTTTTGAATAGTCAGATATTATTTTATGCACACCACAATTATCATTTTATTACTATGACTAATCATCGAAGGCGTGACTTTAATATTGCGCATTAAATCTTTGTATTTACGCAGCTCATGCTTTATAATTATCTGATGGGTAAGATAGATTTCGTGGAGATGAATTACTACGATCATTATATAGACATGCTACGTTTCATTTTCATCCCGTCGATCGACCACCGGATTGCAACTTTGTTGCAGTACTGCGTTTACGGAAATGGAACATACGAGATGATCTTTCGAGATCCAAAGGCATGGTTTGATAGTTCAATAATTATAAATGGACTTCGAACGATCAATGGACTTCCAGGTATCATCATCCATTCGGTTCTGATGAATAATAGAATTCAGCTGATCAACCGGATGTGCACACACGTGGACTTCAAAGAAATGGAATTTGACATTAATTTCCACAAATTATTTGGCTACTTTAAACACTTAAAATATTGGATTAGTCAACATATGGTAACGTACGTAAACTTTGCTATTGTGCATATATGCCATCATTTGTAAGAATAACAGTTTCCTTGTAAAGATAATGCTTTAACTATATTGGGAGAAGGTAGGTATATTGGAAATTTTTTATTTATATTACTTTTGACTTTACGGTTGTTTAACATATTATAAGAAATAATGTGTTTCTTCTATTAGAATTATTTTGAGAATGATCATCAGGAAGAATTTGAATTCAAATAAAATTATGACTCTCGAAAATAACAATATTTTTAAAAAAAGATGTATATTTTTGTGAAATTTAAATCCAATACTTTAATTTTGTCTATATTTAAATTAACGCATTATCTTGCATATTTATAACATTTATTAAAGAAATTATTATCAATTTTAAATTATAAAAAAATGGAAAAAGTAAATGGTAAAACCGAAAAAATGGATACTATACGTATTTTAATTTTAAAAGGCTTTTTTTATCAGACAGTAGAGTATTGACAAAAATTTTTATTAAATATTCTCATAAATAAATTTAGACAAATATATATATATATATATATATTGAAATAATTTTTTCCTAAATATTTATGTACCTACAGTTACTATATACATATCGAACATGTAATTTTGAAATAAATCTGAACAATGTAGGGTAATTAAATCTTCGACAATTGAAAAATAAAGTTACAAATATTTACTATCATACGTTTTCTTATTAGTTTACTAGCTGAAATGATAATATATCATTTTCAGAGCGTACATGAAAGATAAATTTATAATACCATTATCATAAAGTAACTGCAATACTGTTCTTCTTAAGAAACTTTTCCATATCTAGTGCGACAGTAGTTAAAGTACAAACATGTTTTAAAAGGATGCTCTTATATTAAATAGTATAATATCCTGTTTAATATTTACATATATTTAATAATGCAATTTAATTTATACATTTTTAAGTATCTAGCAAAAATTACTTTTAATGTTAATGAATGATTTATTTTTTCCATAATACACCTTAGGTGTATTAGTACATTGACATGTAATTATTATTAATTTAATATGTTGTTTGTAAATAAATGACTCAAAATTGTATTAGTTTTGCATACCTATCTTTAAAATAGAGTGCAATTTTTCTTTTTTGTTTTAATCGATTATTCAGAAAATGTTAGTTATATAATATTTTAAGAATAGTTTGTGTTATTAATCGTTGCTCATACTAATTAAAAGTCGTATTAAAAATATTGATTCCAACTAATTACAATATAATAGTTTTGAATATCTTGAATATTTTGAAGTCTCTATATTCTTCAAATCAATCTGTTTATATTCATTTGAAGTACAATAAATAGCAGTGTTATTCTCATCAAATGGAATAAAATAATCAATCCCCATTCCTGACCAGCCTCATATATTAATTAGAAAACCTTTGGTTAAATAGGCTTTTAACAGCGTCAGAACCATGCAATAAAGATAATTTGACGTCTCTCAGAAAGCAATCGCGCAAACGCAAAGCCCCGTGTAAACTTAAATTCTGGAGTTCGAGCAATTCAAGTACCGATTCTTTGGATAGCTTACCCTCGTGTGTATGCTACGATGTCAGACCCTCCTACCCTGAGGATACGACTAGTTACGAGCCGAGATCCCGATGCAATAAACTGAAACTCATTGTGAACAAGGCGACTACAAGCACTGGCTGTCACGTCAAGGACAGAGTCCCACGAGTGGATTACGTGAATCTGCCTTGCGAGCCTGAAGCTATCAAGGAAAAGGTTTTCAAGAATTTAAAATTTTCAGGTTTAATATATTTCGTTTAATCTATAGCTGATTGAGGGAATTGCAATGTACAGTTCGTTTGTGTAATAAGGAATTTCAGTATGCTTACTAAATCTGATTATAATAATTAGAGATAAAGTCTCAATATTAGATTATTAATGAATTCTTGTATTTGTTGAAAAAGTTTTCGTATGATGCATATTCATTATTTTCTTTATGTGGATATATTTTGACTTTAGTTTTCAGTTTCCGGAAAATTGATATTTCTTATTATTCTTTTATTATTTGTTGCACTTTGCAATTAGCATAATAGTGTATTTTTTAACAGTTATATAGCTAATTTTTAATTTTACACGTCTTAATAGAAATCATATTTTATTTAACTGAATTGATAGTTAATAGAGATTAAACGTTGACCTATTTTAAATCTAGTAATAGAATAAATTGCTTATTAATATTTTTTAAATATTATATAAAATAAACAATATAGTATTGACTATGTTGAAAGACTGCAATTTATTTTATTTGAAAGAAATAATAATTAAATGGAAATATAAATGATAATAAATCTAATGAAATATTTATGAATATATAAGTAATATAATATAAAATAGATAGCAATGAAATAAGACTTAACATTCTATTATATTTTTCCTTTATTTTAAATTTTTAATAAATTAAAAACTTTTAATGAAAAATTAAAATACAACTTTTTATAACTAGTATTTAAATTGATTAGTTGATTTACTAGTTAATAGCTATTTATTACGGGTGCATATAATATATAGTGTAAAAGGAAATTCAAGAACACACGAACATAATGTAATTTTTTTTTAGAAAAGTTAAATGAATTTCTAAGAAGTTTTTGTGTAGAATTAAATAATATGATAGATAGAGTACATAATGAAGCAGTTAATGACTTAAATCTTTTTTGTGACTTTCGTAACAAATATGTGTACTTCAAACTTGAGAATATCAATTCTCAAACCTGTAAATTGGCTACTAAAGTGACATTGACACCAAATTTTCAACAAAATTTTTGGAAAAAGAATAAGTTTATTTCACAATCTCGTAGTAAAAATAATTTGCAAAAGAAATTTACTGTATGCAGAACGAAGAATTTTGATAAAAAAGTTAAAACTAAAAGTTTGAGAAGTGGAGTCGATTATTCAATCAGGTTAATAATATATTCATCATTTCATATTTATAAAAATTTATTTTTTAATAAGAAAAAAATAAGTTTTTATATTGATAAATTATAGATATATTTATCGTAGGCTTCAAAATAGAAAGTTTATTTAGAAAAATTAATGATAAAATATAAATATGAAACGTATAAAATACAATCATTTAAAATAATTGGAATTAAATGTGATAATTATCTTGAAAATAAATTCTGATTTTAATATTTGCAGAAAACGAAAATAATAGTTAAAAAGGAAAACAATATTTATATTATTATTTGACTTGGCTTTTTAAATAATATAATCGATTTTTTTAATAATTTAATCCTTAGTTAATATAAATTTTATAGAATATAAAATTTAATTGATCTATATTATTATTATAATATATTGTGGTATTAATTTATTTTTAATTGATTAAATTATACAGGTAATGATGACAATGTTTTTATTGTACTTTATAAGAATTGCTGTTGTTACTTATTACAACTAATTTTTACCAGGGGTTTGTCTAAAACAGGTGGTAGGAGTTCTGGAATTACTTCGTGTAATCAAGATGTTATGTACAATGACAATTTCACATTTAAATATCAGCAAGATAAAAAAGATTGTAATATTAATGCTTACTTGTTGAAAGAAGTTCTTGCAGAAGATGACGAGAAATACTATTATGGATATAAATATAATGCGGCAGCCTGTTGTAATTATGGAAAATCAGATCAAGTACTTAAAAAATTTAAAGATACAATAGAATTAATTAAAAAAAAAGTTAAATTATCAAATTCAAATGGGGACAAAAATATCCATTTTTATTATACTGAAAAGCAATTTTACAACGTTGGGGTAATTACTGAAAGCATTGAAGATTTAAGTATCATACAAGCCTTAAATGGCCGAAATAAGCAAATTCATACTGAAGATGTAGCTACTAATACTGATGTTAGGAATATTTTTATAAATGATACATTTCTTTATTATTGTAATATTGATAATGACATGCGTAATTGCTTTGTAAAAAATATTGAAAAAATAATATCAGAGACTGGTATTAATTCAGAATCTGTTAAAAATGATATTAAAAACTTGAAAGTTTGTGGGAATATTAGTGAGTATACGGCATGTACGGAATTGAAAAAAAATACGACTCAAGTTCAAATATACATTCAGCATAAAAAGTTTAGCGGCAATATTAACATAAAACACAGTAATACAATAATTGATTATAATTATAATAATAAAAAATGCAAAGCAACTAATTTGACTCAATTAAGTGAAAAAGAAATTGCAAAGGAAAATTATTCCCAAAAGACGACATATGTAGAGGGTATTTTACAAAGATTTAATGAATCGTTATTATGTTCTGAATTTATGTATAATATTCAATCTAATTCACGAGAAGTGACTACTATAAGTGTAGAAATTTATAAAAAATGTATACTTATAGCAGAAAAAGGTGATTTATATTTCTGTTTGAGTAGGAATTTTAATACTCGAAAATTTCCCGAAAATATAAACATTAAAATCAAAGTAGAAACTTCACTAATTTCATTATCATCGAAAGACAGAAGCAGAATTGTCAATGAAAAGTTTCTTTCTGTTAAGGGTATTAATGAAGAAAATCTAGAGTATATTTCAAGAATTATGACAAGCTGTAATAGTTCGCTATGTCAATATAAAAAACTCGTAGATCACGAAATAAGATCGAAAAAGAATACTTTGACTAAAATTGACCCAGAGCTGAAAAATTCATATTCGCAAACATGTGAATTAATATTTCAACGCACATCTTCTAATAACAAAAATAAAAACAAATTTAGTTACTACGTAAGATATTCGCAGATAGATACAACAGATCACGAAAAATATTCTATTCATAACAAAAATATTATATTCTCAAATAATTTGCCCTATCAATTTACAAGACAAGTTTATATTAAATGCAAGAAACTGTTACGCTACATATTTAAAAACATTAGAAAAAAGAAATATATGTTGAATTTTTATCGCAAGTTTTTAAAAGAATCGAAATGCTGCTCCCATTATTGTAAACATATGAGAAATTGCTGTGAAGGAAAATTCTTCGATAAATTGAATTTTTTGAACGCATTGCAATTCTCTGACTACTGCGCGTGCCAGAACCAGAATAACTTAGCGACGCAACTTACCGGTGGAGACGATGTCTGTTATCTTGATAGAAAGATATGGACGAAGGAATGCGATGATGGATTCCTTATAAATGTAACGACAACTGATCTTACACGTATTCGGGCTGCATGCAGCGATTTAAATTATTGCAAATATTCGAAAATTAAGGACAAAATTGAAATTAAACAAAAGCCGCTTAATATTAAGAAAATTCTTTATCGAATGGGCAAATTGATGGAATGAGAAACTTTAGAAGAACACATCAAGTTGAAAGATTATTTGAAACGGTACAAAAGAAGATTAAGAGAGAAAAACAACTTCCCAGTTATATAATTGATTTTCACGATTTTTTATATTTAAAAAATTATATTGGAAAATATTCTTTTAATTACATATAATAAAATCGATTCTATATATTAAAATTTAATTCACTAAGCAAGCCATTTACATGGTATAAAGTCTTTCTTAAAACATTATTCAATGCAATAGTATATAACATATTATAGTATTTTATATGTTTGGGAAAGAACTATAAAGAACTTGGAATTTTATATATTGGAAAATAACTTTAAAGAGTTATAGCCCAGTAAATCAAAATATAAGAAAATTTCACATCAATCTTTCCAGCTATCCATTAACCATGTTAAATACGATTGGATATATATATATATATATATATATATATATATATAGTTTTCTTAATTTTTTAAATGGATTCTGTTTATAAATAAGAATTCTTTATTTCATAATTTAAATATACATTTATAATATATAATAATAGTTTAGAAATTAATTTCCAATTATGTTTGTTCAAAACATATTTATGCGAATGTAATATTTATATGAGTGAAATTTATAAATTTTTTAATATTATATTTTTTATAATAATATAATTTGAAAAATAATATTTTTTATTTATTATAATCATTTTCATATAATATTAGAAACTACATTAATTGATATCAAAACAATAATTAGAAGGCACTCGAATTTTGAAAAATTACTTTTAATATTTAAGTATTATCACATTTTACTAAATTGAAAATAGATTTTTTTAATACAAATATTTACCGCAAAAGAAATTAGTTTTATTTACATTTTATTTTTAATTAGATTTTTATTTTGTTTGTTTTTGAATATACATATACATATAAATACTGTTTTTTTTTATAAAACATATCACTATATAATTCATTTAATAACTAACTCTAATATATACTACGTATGTATATTATATTGCATTAAATACATATATATTACACAATTTGTGTGTATACATATAAAATATTTTTTGACATTGTGTGTAAATATCTATATCTGTACTGTATTGAGGTCTAGTTATTACACGAATAATGAATTAGCATTGTAGGAGTCATTTAAATTTTTATTAATCTTTCTTCAATATTCTATCAAACTATTATAGAAAACTATAGTTTTCATTATAAAGATAAAATATCCATTATTATTTTCTTAATCATATATTGAATATTTTGTATATAAAACTTGCAGCATTGTCGATTTAGAGAAATATAATAAATGGATACGTAAATAGTTAAATAAATATAAATATATCTTGCAGAATTGGTAAAAAAACTGGAACAATACATAAAATTTTTTATTTTAAAATAAGTATATTATTAGATTGTAAATATTTAAATTTGCATATAAGATACAGAGTTTTTTTTCTAATTTTTAATGAAAATATTTTTAATCTTCATATTACCAGTATTATGACATTTGTCATTTGAATTTCATGTATTTTTTTTTACATTCAATGCAATAATATGAAAGGAAAACCATTAATTTAGTATTTTAAAATAGTAGTTTTTTTTTATGTATGTGTTAAAATTGGCTTTGGAAAGCAAATACATTGTATTTGTTTTGATTTTTTATATGAATATGAGGTAAATTAATTTTGACGTAATTAAATATAAGAAATTATTATTTTATCGATTAATTTTTAACTGAATAATTCAGCATTTAGAATTTGAATCTATTATTATTATGTGTAATTTTCATTTTATATAGTTCAATGACAATATTGAAAAGTATTATTAATAATTTATTTATAACTATAAGAATTAATATAAAAATGATGTGTTATAATGTATAGAAATTAGAATAGTTTTTAGAGAGTGTAAATTAATGATCGTTTATAACAAATTTCATAAAAATCTGTTATTGTTTAGATTTCCTCTACCTACCTTTCGTAGACTCAGAATCACTTTCTAAATCGACGGT
>JAPYYT010002843.1:0-21205 GCA_030522565.1 Ceratosolen corneri | reverse complement strand
AACTAAGTTAACAAATTAAATGAAATTATTATATACTAAGTTAGCAAAAAATATTTTCGAAATTTATACATAAAAATGTAGAGTGTTACGAAAATTAATTTTTTTTTGTTTAAAATATGTTTTATAATATTTTTAGGAATATCAAGATCCAATACAAGCAGCTGTTGAAGAAGAGGAAGTATTGCGAGAAAATCGAGAACGAAGGCTACCTCCAATCAAGGAGTTCCAAAGAGATTACAGAGTCGGAAAAGCGTCCACACGATTACGGTAAAAATTTCATTAGTCAATTATAATTCTTAATAATTATTAAAAAAAAAGGATAAAAAAAAATAAAATTTAAAATAAATCGTACCTTTCCTTTAAGAAATATTTAATCGTACTTGTAAACAAATTAACTTATTCGCTTTTTTCACTTCACACCTTGCTTAGAATTTAATATTAAGAATATTTATAACTTAATATTTGATAATTTCATCTTTTGATTAAAACTTAATTCGAAATAATTATAAAAATAGATGCGCTCAAAAAATCGTAACGCAATTGGAAACGTCACCGGCGTCTCATACCTCACAACCCTGCTGCTCCAGTACCTCAGGCTCAACCCCGACCAGCGACGCTGCGACTCCGTCAATTTCCACATCTTCTGGTAAAACGTCAACAGCAATGAGCTCGAGTAACAAAATCACGAAACACTCGTCCTCGACTTCGGGTGCAACACCCAAGCAATTATCGGTCGCTCAGGAGGTGCAGAAGTCCAAAAAAGAAAAAGAGCGTGAAAAAGAACGGGAGAAGGCGGAGAAGGCACGATTGAAGGAGGAGGAAAAGGCAGAAAAGGCTCGCCAGAAGGAAGCAAAGAAACTCGCCAAGGAAGAGAAGAAACGGGCAAAAAAGGAGGCAAAAACTCGGAGAAAGGAGGCCGAAGAGGCGCTTATCAGAGATGCTAAGTAAACTAATGTAGCCAGTAATTATAGAAGCGGCCAAACACATCTCATATTTCGTAGCAAAGTTGCATCCGCCATATCAAAGTCTCATTAATAACAAAAATACTCTTCATTTGCTTATTCGTTCATTTGTTTTATATCGATTTACTACAGGGACAATTAACGTATCAGTCTCATTAGGTATAAGTCTCATTATATAGAAGTAATTAATGTAGGTAAATAAACTTTGCTTTACGTAGAACATTGGTATTAGTAAGGTCAAGTTGTTTTTAACACGACAAATTGTAATTAACTTCTAGTAATTATTTCATAACTAAGTATATAATAATTAATATTTCATTAATCGTTAATAGTTATTTAAACAACATGGGTTTGTTAAAAACAAATTAATTAGGATATATAAAGGATTGTATTGATTTTATAATGTAAATAAATAGAAATATAAAAACGTAACTCTTATCTTTAATACAATTTTAAGAATTTATTAAAATTATAAATAATTTCATTTATGAATAATAATTAGTAAATATGATTCTATATGTAGCATTAAATATTTTAACTTTTTAACTCTAGACTTATTTATTGATATTATTGAATAAGAAGTTAAAAGTGGAAAGATTCGTAATTGTTTATTAATTAAATAAATGTATACCTCAAGAGTGAAAAATCAAAAGGTTATTAAAGTGTTTATTATAAACAGAATATAGATGTTGCAATGTTGTATTCAAATTCATATAAGATTGAAAGTAAGATTAAATTACTTTAATTGAAGATTTAATGAGTTAACTTGAAGAAGCATTACTGGTTGATTTTTGAATTTGTAATACGTTATTTGCTTACAATAAGTGAACATTTATCATGATATTTTTTAAAAATAAATATATAATATTGATAGAAAATTATAAGCATTATACAAGTAGATTCAATTGTTATTTTATTACATAACTATTAAATAGTGATTTGTAATTCCCTATAAAGATGTAAAATTGTACTAAATCCATTGCTGATTTTTCAAAAATATTTCGTTATTGTCCAGCTATTGTATTTCTTAGTTTAATATATATAAAAAAAAAGAATGAACATCGTAGAAATAAAAAAAGAAGAATGTTTATAATGGCTCAATACATTGATGAATATCAAACAAAATAAAATTAAAATAAAATTCCCTCTCTTACCTATATACTCTATGTATATATCTGTAGATTTAAACAAACATTATTATACAAATTTAGTAATTATCACCTAACATTTTCACTGACTTCATCAATAATAAAACACTTTAAAAATGTGTTCATAAACCGACGAAGATGATATAACACACTAGACGATCAATCGTTCGATAGGAAGAAGATTAATATACAAACTTCCTTAGAAATACTGTCTGATATAAAAGATAGATTTTAATTAAAATTAAATTTCTTTTGAGCTCACATACGTTATAACTGTCTTAATATAAATTATTACAATTTCTTTGAAAATCATTGATAACTTTGGAAAAATATTATAGCATTATTAAAGTTATTATTTACAAAATTAATCAATTATGTTATTTCATTTTTAAATATTTTTTAACAAAACTATTTATTATACTGTATATAAGAAAAAGGTTATATAAAGTTTTTATAAAAAAAATTAATTTGTATAAAAACATAAGCATAACTGTTTAAAAATTTCCATCCTTATACGATAAATATTTAATTCTTATAAACCCATTGATTAAAAAAAAAAATTAAAAATAAATATAATTTAAAAATTTATTAACATATAAAAAAGTAACAATGAAAATTGAAAAGAAATATAACATAACAATGAAAGATATTTCCTATTTCCCTAACTAACACGCAATCATTATTTGCTTAAAGTTAATACAAAACGGTTAAATGGATATAAATACTTAAAATAATGTAAAGATTATGAAGAAATACGTAAAATAATAAAAAGAACAATAACCAAAAAATAGTTATAAAAGCGTAAGCAAAGTAAATGCAGAAAATTTTGAGTAATACTACTGAAATTATATGAAACGTATAATGTCAAATTTATTATGTATATACACACCCATGCACACACGCGCGTAAGTGTGCATATATATATATATGTGTGTATATATTATATATTATTCATACAATTGTATGTATAACATATATATACAGACATAACATATATACCATATACATATATAATATATACATATTTATTTGCTACTTAGCCTAAAATATTGGACATTTAGTCTCAATATTTTATCTTCCGTTATTCTCTGTCAAAAAATCAAAAGCAATTTTTAGCAGTTTGCAAATATTACGTATTATTTAATAAAGACGTATTTTTAAATTTGGAAAAAATATAAAATATGAATAAAATAGTTAAATGTTGATTACTGAATAATAATATAAAATAAATGCATTAGTAAAGAAAGTACATAAGCAAATAAATAGTAACATTCTAAAATTTTAAATTGAATTTCATTATATAAAAGCGAAAAGAATCATCGAAATAAAGACTAAAAATCACCAAAAAATTTATTATGAAACCAAATGACGAGAAAAACTATTCATATGAATTTGCCAAAGTTATATTGTTAATCAATAGATGGATAAATATAGTATATTATAGAGTATTTTAACGAGTAAATGTCAAAAACGTACAGTAACAAATAAATGCTCAATTTATATATACCTATACATATGTAATTATGCATATATGTGTGTGGAGGCGAATGGGTACACATATAGTTATGGGCATATGAGAGCAAGTGTGAATGGGTGAGTAAAGCGCCTAATACATCTAGAGACACATATCATCAAATTATGATTACTTAATTATACTATTACATTATTAATTGTAAACAAGTGTTTATGAGGTAGATAGTCAATTATATAGAATATACGTGCATTATTGCATAATGTATATGAATAATTGGAAAATTACTGTAAACATATAAATGGTAACAAAAATCTGTTTTAGAAGATTGAATATTGTTTAAGTATTGCTCTATATCTCTTTTAAATATAACTCACATATAAGTATTTTCTTATATTAATGTTAAGTTACATAGAATATTTCAAAACAATTAAAATCAATTTGCAGAAATTATTTTAAAAAAATAAAAAATTATAATACATATTTATATGTATTAAATAAAAATTAATTCAACTCAAAAGTAAATCAAATACATATGTAAAATTTTATATAATTATGTATGATTGATGCGTGAAATATAATATTTGTTATTATTAAAGCAGATTTTTATGTAACACAAAATTTTTTTTAACATATTTTGTTCTTAAAAACATGAATACAGCATTATTTTACATTATTAAAATACATTTGCACTATCGACAATTATTATAAAATTAAATAAATATATTTTTTAAACTTTATTAAACAATTTTATTTATAGTCATATAATAATAATTCTGGCGTCAAAAGTATGACATTAGATTATATTCGTAAGCAAAAATAAAATTAAAGCAGGATAAAAAGGGATGGTGAACTTTGAGTAGAAAAATTATCACTAATAAAAAAAAAATATTGGATACAGAGAATTTATTAGCTGTCGAATAATTTCCATTTCTTCATAAATTCGTACATTTTTTAATTTATATAAAACTTAAAATGATAAAAGACTTAGTGTGGTCATAAAATATAATATAAATACACAAATATATAATTATTTCTTTTTAAAAATAATTGGATATAAACAGAGGAAGATGGAAATAAAGAGAGTGGCAAACAGTGTACATACTAAAATTTGTATACCACGTATAATAAAAATAATGAAAAATCACATAAAAACTACTCCTCTTGTGATTTGAAAAAAACTCTACAGCAATCAATTAGATGTGATGGTGATATATTATATATAAGGTGATATTTAGTTGACTAATAATATGTAAATAAAATATTAGTACTTATTTTATAAAATCATAATACATACAATTTAATGGCAAATAATTGTCTATAAATCTAATTGAAACCGAAGTATCAATTATTATAATTTACAATTGAAAGCGAAAGAGTATCATTAGATATTTTGTTGAGAATTTTGATTAAAATTGAGAAATTATGAAAATCATTAAATATAATAATAATTATAAGAATTTATTTATTTTATTTTTTATTTAGTACTTTACCTCGCAAATAGTTTCTTGATCATGTTTTACATTATTTAAAAACATTCTATTTTAAACAATATAATATTTATTGAAAGTTATTAATATATTCACCTATATAATTTATAACAAATATTTCAAATCAAAATTTTGTATTCAACATTATTGAAAAAAACGAAAATTGTAATCGTACCGACATACATGGAATCGCGTATGATTTGTAAGCTTATAATAACGTAAACAATTTATGCAAAAATATAGTAGGTTGCTAATAAGTATAGTACAAAACTATAAACATATATTGCATTCAAATAATTATATTTGTGTATTATATAAAGAAATTAAAGAACTAACTAAAAAATAAACGTAAAACTTTTTCTCAAGTAAAGAAGTAAGAGTGCAAGATGCAATAGTGCATTTTTAGAATTCGTGTTCATTTATATGAAAATAGATATTTTATTATATGTTATAACATACAATTAGTCTTTTTATAAGAAGTTATATGTGGTATTGGAACAATTTTTTAGACAAGACTTATAGCAAAAATCACAAAGCAGTTTTCAATAAAATTATGCCATACTCGTCTTATATAATTGTCCCTCAAATGTTTTATTACAAATAAAATTTTAACAATGTATTGAAAATTTAAAAAAAATATCATTAACATTGCAAAAACATCATTATGTTTTAAATATTTTTTAGATAGATTATGAAAATATTTTCCGACATTATAAAAAATATATATNNNNATAATGCAATAGAATAATGATTTTTTTGTAAGTTTCATATGTATTTTCACATTAATCTTGTAAAATTTGTTGTATAAAAAACGTTGGATAAATGTTGTTCTGATGTTATTAGTATTTTTAATAATATAGACTTAATAAATTAATTTAATATATTATTAAATGTCTTATAAACAGAAATTGGTAATGAACGTTTTTAATCATATAAGAATCAATTTATGAAATTTTAAATTGTTATTATAATTTATGTATGTGAAATATGGTATATTGAGATTTAATTGTGTGTAAATATTTTTATTCAAAATTCAACGAAAATGTATATTATTAGTTCTTATTTAATTTCTAATCACGTATAAATTTTATTTGCATATCATTAAGTCGTTTGGGAAATGAAACTATTCATTACATTTTCTTATAAATATAGAGTAACCAAGTTGAAAATAATTAACATTATGAATATGTTAAAAAAAAATTTAATACTATGAATGAAATATGTACATATTACGATACCTACACAAATGATTCAATTATTTCAGATACTCAATAATAATAAATTTTATTTTAAATATTTTAAGAGTTGAATTTAATTTTTGTACTTTTTCATTTTTAGAATTATTATACGTTTATACATTAAGCAAATATATATTATAAAATAGACTCTAAAGTTTACAGCTGTAAAGAAATATTTATGACATGAGCCATCTATGATATAAAATGAAAATAAAAAATAAAACATTAAAAAAATGGTAAACTATGCATAATGCAAAGCTTTTAAATATTTGCTACATATTTGTATTCTATTAAATTTTTTATTTAGCTGTAGATCATAAAAATAACAAAAGACAGGTTAGTGACAATTTCAATAACCATAAAATAGATTTAACTAAATATTGTGCCAACAGTAGATAGTTTTAAATTAAAAATTTTTTATTGTGATTATAAGTAATAATATTATAAAATGTATGAGGTACAATGAGCTGAATTAAAAAATTTTCATAATTAACAAAGTGCTCAATTAAATTGAGACAATGCGTTAAAACTGCGCCAAAATGTACAAATTTTAATTGTCTAATTCATAAAAGAGTTTATTTAGCTATAATAATTATAATTTATATGACTAAATGATTTGTTGAACTCAGAATTTATAAAAAAAACTTATGCATATTATTTTAACTCATACATTAATTTATTTTCTTTGAATTTATTTTTTTAACATTGAGCTTTTCTCTTTTACATCGCTCGAGTAAATTAAAGAACGTAATGTTGAAATCCAGTATAGTACTCTTTACTAAACTGCTTAAATAAAATACAATCATTTATAGAAAGTATATATTTTGAGAAAAATTATTACTAATTTAGTAAAAAAATAATAAAAAGCAAGTAGCTTTCATTACTTTGTACCTGGAGCTTTGTAGTTAAAAGGATAAATAAAATTTTAAACTCAAATCAAATTATTATAATCATAATTATGCGATAAATTTAATACCATCTAATTTTTTTCTGCAATATGATATATTGAAATTTTTAATGCATGCTCATACAGCTAAATACACAAGTATTGTATACACACACACACACATGCATACGCACGCACGTACGTACACATGCATACACGCAAACAAAATTTATTATGCTTATGATGTTCAAAATGACTCGCAAGTAGTTGATTTCGAACGAATCTATTTTAGTAGCTTATTATCTAATCAGAATGAAAACAAATGCATATAATATAAGATATCTAATAAAAAAATATACATAAATGTATAAAAACCAAGCAGTGTGTTCGATCTGTAAACGCAGCAGTTGGTATAAAAATCAAATAAAAGATTATAAATGTTAGATAATTGTATGTATTAATATTTTTATTCCATTCCCTTTCATATTATATTTAAAACTATAATGTATATTAATTATATTTTCAATTTAATAAATGATACACTTTGTAATAGTAATTATTGACTATTTTTTTATTAATTATAATTAAAATTTTCCCTTTAAATAATTTTGTTCAACTATATTGAAACTTCATTTTATATATTTTTAATATTCTTCGTTCAAATTTCTGCACAAATAAATACCTTGTATTTCTATATTATTTTCAACTCATTAAAAACAATTTGTATAATATGTATAATATGTAGATATAAAATGTAACTATAAAATTTTTAATAGTTTTATAAATAAAACCTTGTTATATTATCAAATAATAAAATAAAATGAATATATTATATATTTTAAATTTTAATGTTCAATGTATGCTTTATGAACGATCTTTAAAATAGTTTTATCAACAATATATACATATATATATATATATTATACTTCTTTATAAAGCAGAAAGTGAATTATATTAGAAATTTCAACTGAATGTTTTCAAAGGGTTTTAGCATCTAAATTTTGATATACGAATGTAAAGTATAAATTGATTCAGACCTGCGCATTTTGAAGTTCAGTGTATGGTAGATAACCAATTATTATTATTTAATAAATCATACAACATTTTTTAATATAATGGGAAGTAAAATATCAAAAGTAGAAGCTACAACAGATACTGAGAAGAAACCTTTGAAACCTTGTTGTGCTTGTCCGGAAACTAAAAAAGTTAGAGATGAATGGTATGTAGTTTTAATTATTATAGGTTATGTCAACATTTTTATAAAAATATACAAAAAAGTATCAACATTTAATTGAAATTATTAATTATATATGAATATAAATTGTTAAAAGACACGAAATAAAATATTTCTTTATATAAATAAGATTTATGCATATTATAATCTCATACAATTTTTATTTAATTAAACCCAAATATATGAATTATATAAACAAATACATTTTCAAAATAATTAACTTGTATAATTAAAAATAAATCCTTTAAATATTATCACCGATAAAATTACTAAAAAGTTTTATATTTATCTTTTAATTATGTTCACAATTTTATAGATTGATCTCAATACTAATATTTTTTATTACAGCATTATTACTAAAGGTGAAGTTGAATGTGGTCATCTTATCGAAGCACATAAAGCATGTATGAGATACTTAGGATTTAATATTTAACTAACAAAATTCAGCTAGATATTATGGTGATACTTTTAAAGTATTAGTAAAAACTAATTTTAATATTTTAAGTTAAATTCTATTATACAATGTAAATAAATAAATAATTTATAAATTTGTCTACTTTCATTTTCATTTAATTACTTGTAATATTTGTATATTGTCATTTTAAAAATAAAAAATAAATTATCCTTTACTTTAAATAATTAATAAACCATTTAGTTTATTATATTCTAAAATATTTAATATTTGACAATATAAATAAATATTGGTAATAAAATAACTAGACAAAACAAACTTTTATAACATTTTAATATTTATTAAATTTTATTAATTATTGTGAAAAAAATGTTGCATCCTTATTAAAAGAATGTAATACTGTTTTGGATTTTCTAACAAAGCATATATTTCAATTCGGCAAATAGGTATATTGTGATCCATAATATAACAATTCGAAAACTTCTCAAGTATTAACATAAAATTTTCCCATATACCAAAAATATGTAATAACAAGTTTTTTATACATAACCGTGCATAATAAATTTTCAAGCTATTAAATACAATATAATATTCGGTTTAATTTTTCATATTTTTTATTATATTAAATCTTTAATATCTTCTGTAAATTGTACTAAAACATAATATAATATAATATTATATCATAACATTATTTTTAGTCATAAATAGAGAGAATATTAATCAATAAAATTTAATAATTATTTATTATTTATTGAATGAATATTCACAAATTTTTTTATGAATTAAGCAGAGTTAATCAAATAATTAAATAGATTAGTTGTTCACAGCTTGCATAGACTTATAAACTAGAATATTTTTAGTCTTTTATTAATTTAATAATTAAATATGTGAATTTATTTAATTAGTATGAAAGTAGTTGTACTTTATGTATTCCTAATGGCTTTCAGAGTGTAATGAAATGTGCAAAAATCTTTTTACATTAGGTTTAGAAATGTGAGGCACCATCTTAATAAGTAAAAAATTTGAATAGTTAATAATATATTTGTTCATGCTACATTTACTCCTATTAAATTGACTATATTGATTACAAATTCATTGGTTGACTAGGATCACACATAATTAAATTCATTAATAAAGATATATATACTTGAAACTGATTGCATCGATATAATTATACATTTTATTCATATTTCTAACCCCGGTGCAGAAAGATTTAGTTAATGAACTGACATGATTTTATCAATTTGTACAAGAGTTGAGCAGAATTATCTAGACTACAATAAGAGCTTCAAGAATACAATCGCTTTAAGCGAAAAATACTCAAAAGCTAAAGAATTTAAGAGGGACTAAATGTCAACAGAAAATTTTATTTTCAAGCCTAAGTTTATTTATTTTACATTTAGACTTAAACTGACATATTTTAGTCCCTCCAAAATTCACATTTATCACGATTATGCTTAAAGAATAAATTCGATAAATTCGTCGTCTTAAAATTAAAATATTATCAATAACACTAGTATAGCAGGTTAACTTTAACATTGTTATCCTCTATTGTTAATGATTTTTATTTATTTCTTTTTAATTAATGAAGAAGTATGACTTGCGATATAGGAATAACATTAATTTATCGCTTTTATAGGGCAAGACTTTTTTAATGAAAATTATTTTCTTCGCACAACTTTCAGAACTATAAGAATGCTTAAACTAAAATTAAAGTATTTATTTCTCCAAAAATATCTTAATCTCCATATTATTAAATCTCATCTATCTTCTGGAATTCTTAATGAATGTAGTACTTTACTTTGCTGTAAAAGAAATGTTATATTACAAACTGATAATAAACACAGTATGATTAGAAAATATATGCATTTAAATTAGTTAAATTATCCAATATTTGCAAAGCATAAAATAATATTTGAAAATAAAATAATTAGTTTTTAATAAATTGATTAAATTATTCTGAACACATACTTAATAAATTACTTAATAAATAATATACATTTATTTCAAATTTCTTACTTGATATTGCATTTCCGTTTCCATCATACCTATTACAGCAACTACTTGATATTGCCTTGCTTTCATTGCAACAGTAGATATCCTCACAAGTCTCATTGCTCCCGGTGCACTACTTGTAATATTAAATTGAGCCATTTGAAGTGGACTATGACTCGGATCAAGTACTAACATAATTATAGAACCATCTCTAAGTTGTTCTATACCCATAATGGTTCGGCTGTGACCTATATTAAAAAAAAAAAAATTAAATCAAATTATTACTTGTTAGCATAAACTATGCAAAAAAATAATACCTTGATGCTGAAGATACAGAGGTGGTTTAAAATCATCATTTCGTTGAAAATATTGTAAAACCCATTTAAACATCTGAGGATGACCACCATCTGAACTTGTTGGCCTATGAAAATCTACCAGTTGACATCTGCGACACAATTTGTATATTATAACATACTTAAATATAATTATTATTCATAATAAAATTAATTTTTTTAAATGTTTGAAATTTTAAGAAAACAAAAAATAAAATAATATGAAACACAAAAAATCAACATTGTATAATTCTAATTGAAGCTGATTCAAAAGATGTACCTGATTCTTAAGCTTGACAAAAGTGTTACTACTTCAGTAGCTCCTATCCATTTTCTAGTATTAACTAATTTGGCTCCCAATTGTTCAGCACCTTGGACATCAAATCCTTGTGTCCAAGCCCATTCGATCATCTTTTGAAGCCTTGAGATTGATGGCATTGAACTTCGTTGAGGATTTTCATGAGAACTGTTATTACCAATTCCAGAACTCCATGCCTTATATACTAGCTCATTATATCCTGTGTGTTGAAGTAATGACGATATCATCATTTGCATATTTCTGTAACCACAGCCCCATCCTTTATCTCCATATGTCACTGCATAATGATCTACTGTTGAACACATCCAAGTATTCACTACATTGCTGCATGCTTGACTGACTGCTCTTACCTTGGGCACAAGCCCTGAAAGTTGTTTGACTGCTTAGCCAAATTTAGGTGTATTTATTAATATCAAATATAATATATCACAACATTTATTAGAAAAAAAAAGATTGTAAAATTAATAATTTAGAATGTATTATGCACTTGATCAAACATATAAAATATATAATGCAAGAAACAATTAGAATTGAAAATTAAATCATAAAAATCTACTTAATTTATATTGTTACATATACAACTCAAATATTCAATTTTACATTTTGAACGTTATATCAATGCACCTTAAATAAATAGGCATAAATAAATATTAATTATTTACGTGGAACAAATATCTACTATGGAAATGTATGTAATATATGATTTCTGATCCAATAATCCTCAATTCCTCTTTCCATTCTGAGACTTATGATAGTTATGTAACAATATATTTATAACAAAAATTGTAATCATTATGATATTTATAACAATTTATATTATACATATATAAACATATAAATTATAATTATAAAAGATTTATATTATATTAAATTTCTTATTGTAATAATTATAATAATTAAAAATAAAAAATTTATATATATTAGTTTCTTGAGTATTAAACATTAAAAATTATTTACTGAATTCTCATGTAAGTAAATCCTCATATAAATAAAATTTTGCCTAAATACATAATAAAACATTTAATTTCAATTTATTATTTTATGCTTTGAAAATATCAATAAATAAAAACTGTTTTTTTCATGTAAAAAAAAATTTGTTTCTATGTGATATATATAGCTATATATATATATATATATATATATATATATATACATATATAAACAGATGTTTGATAATCTTTGTCTATATATTTTTTTATAATTTAAAAAAAAAATAATAACAATTTTTCTGGTGAACAGAAATCAAATAACGCTATAACATTTTTTAATGAAGTGCTGTTTAGTATAAAAATTACCTCGAGTACAAGAACTACCATCGTCGATACCACTATTCTCAGCAACTCTTAATTCAATCTGTTTCTCGTAATAATCCGCTACGGACATTTCGCCAGCATACACAGCCCGCTGCATATTTGTGACACTTTGTTCTCTAAAGTTACCCTGATTATCCATGCCATATTGCGCTTGGAGTAATGCGAACTCACGCTGTTCCCTCAACCTTCTGACTTCCTTCTCACGTCTTTCCATGTCACGGGCAAGAAGTCTATCCGTTGAAACATCTGGCGTTACTGGCGAGGGAGTTTCTTTTTTTGTAAAATGCTCTTCAATATGAGCAGTGAGTTCGTCGTTATTCTTAAACAAACTGCTCAGGCAAACTGGACACGAAGGGGTCTTTTCACCACTGGTTGCTACATCAGAGTAAGGAGATGTTGCTTTTGATGGACTAATAATAAAAATGTATTAATCTTCGAATATTTTATTTTTAATATTTACATAATAGTTTTGTAAATTACTGTATTTTTCTAATAAATATAAAATAAAGTTTAATAAAAATCTAATTTTAATAAATAAGAGGGTCATTTTTATAACTATTAATGACAAATTAAATTAAATAATTTAATAATAACTACACACAAATACAATAACAATATTTGCAGCTGTATTTCAATTGAAGTAAACAGTAATTCTCTTAGTCAGATGAGAGATTTTATCTAGAAGAAAAATCAGGCCGAATTAAGCAAATAATAAGTGCGAGTTGATGTAAATAAACGACTTTAAAAGTAAATTTACATTAAATTTACTTTATTCTTATGCCCAATTATTCAATTTATTGAAGTGTAACTAAGTTACTTTTCAACAGAAATAATGTTTATAAATATTATTGTATTATTTTTACCAAAAGGAAGCGAGATTTTTATAAAAATTAAGGATTACTCTTGAGACTAGTAAGTTTCTGTTGTTTCTCAATTAGTTGACTCCCTGCACGTGAACCAATTTCATAAAGAATGCGAAGCACAGCTATTTTATCTACTATTGAATTTTGTATGCAATGGACAATCATTCAAAGTTTAGACGATCATTAGCCAAGTCAATACATTGAGTTTCACAAAGCACGGGCAAAACACTGCTTGAAATTTTTAAATGGTCACAATTTTACATCGCGTCCTTGTGTACATATGACGTTAATATATCGTACAGTTCCATAGATATTGCATTATTCGCGTATTTTTTTGATAAAAAAAAATATATATATATATAATTATATATGTTTAATGCAGTATAATAAAAATTCTGTGTAATACCTTAATATGTCCTTATGTTCAATGTTTACATGCAATTCCAAATCTGATGCATTAGGAAACAATGTAATACAAAATGGACAATTGAACTTGCTGTCACGATCTGAGATAGATTCTGAAGGAAGGGATGGTGAAGTTAGATCAAAGTGTTGACGATTTATATGCTCTTGTAATCTCAATGGGCAATCTGAACTATAAGGACACATTGGACATTCTTGTATTGGAAGCTTAGGAGTTGCATGTGAACGCAATTGTAGATTTAAACTGGAACGCAGAGGTGAACCATGACCAGCTGTACTTTCTGGAACTAAAAATTTTTTAATTATTGAATTATATTTCATGTTAATTTATACTTATTTACAGTTAAGTAATATACACAATTTTAAATAATTTAAGCACTTTGATGTTAATTAAATTAGATATGTAATTGTTCAAATTATCTTCATTTTTATTTCTACTATAAAAATCGATATTCTTATAAAGTTTTGAAGTTATTGGGTACCATTTATAATATAATCTTATATTTTTAAACAGATTATGTTTTCATATAAATATCTACAAACTTTTGGACATGTAAAAATAAAAAAAAAATTTTTATTTTGTAAAAGGTATAACTATTTTTTAAAAAATAGATAGAATATAAAATAATTATAAATTACTATACAAGTCTTATAAATTTATTTTACGCGAAAACAAATTTTATACTTATGATTTTAAAAACTTAACCTTTATCTAAAATGAAAAATAAAGAATTATTTATTTAAATGATTACATTAAAAAATAATTTACCATTATTTACATGACTTGTATTATTGTTGTTATTGTTAACTAACGAAATGCTAGTCAACGATGCCATCGACGATACTGAATTTTTCTTTTTAGTCGTAATTGATCTCGATATAATTGTCGTCGATTGAGACGTCGTTGAACTTAGTGGTGTGGACCATCCGTTTTGTAGGTAAGGCGAGCAAAGTGACGATGAAGAATTGGTTGTGGAAGTTCCATGACATATGGATGACTCGTCACCAATACGCTTACAACAATGATGATCCTGATGATCCAGAATGCCATCCTCGTCGATAAAAGCCATCATGTCATTTTCTTCAGGTGTACTATAAAGATGGAAATAATTTTTGTTATCTGCTAGTTTAATGAAATTTCAAAACAAATATATACTGATTTGAATGTTTTAATTTATCGAAACACTATGTGTTTTGTCGCAAAATTATTCTTAAAAATTTATATGTATCAGTTTTTTAAAATGTACGCAAAATAGTTATGTTCATGCTAATCAAATAATAAGCATATATTGATTCGCAAGAGGTCTATATTTTATAGATATTATTACAATTATTAATACCAATTTACCGCCTTTTATTACTTCCCTATTCCGAGATTTCGTGGAACAGGGTCTTTTACAAACATAATTTTAATAAAAATTTTAATAGTTTACATTGATATAGTTTATATATTTTCATTTAGAACATTTAATTTTTTATTTCTTTCTTTTAATAATACATTGACTTATCTTTAATGAAAGATAATGTGTAATTTCTTAAATAAATAATTATACACAACAGCCAAAATTAGTTATTTCATTCAATTAATTCGTTTAGAATTTTTCCGATTAAAATCATTTAGATAAATACATGTTTTGAAAATGATCGCAACGTATCTAAAGCAGTTAAAAATTAAGTATAAAGAAATATATCTTAATTTATTTATTATTAAATCATACATTGATTATTAAATTATGTTTTATAAAATTAAATATTAATTTTTAAAGAAATAAATTATTTTTAAATAAATTAAATAAATATAAATACTATTATTTTATATAAATATAAATACTTATTATAATATAAGTAAAATATAGAAAAATTATGAAGAATTATCGTATACATTATCTATAATATTTAACAGCAGTAAACTGATTTATAGTTATATTTAAAAGCAAATTAATAAAATAAAAATATTTTTAACTGATAAAAAATCGTCACTTTGCTAATTCGTTATTTTTAAAGTTTCATTTGAATAGTATGTAGTAGTACGAAATTGTATAAAATATTATTATAATTATATACTTTTCACGCATGTTTATAATTACTCCTAAATTTATTATTTCAAAATATCAAGTTGAAATCAAACTATTAAACGTGTTTAACGATGAAGTGTTATTTAACTTATAAAGTATTAAAATTTAGTTAACTCTTAATAAATAAATATTTTTATATGATATTTAACTTTTGAAATAATATTTATTTGAAAGATTTATTAATTTTCATTGTGCTTTATATTTTACCTATAACAACTGAAATAAATTTGAATATTTACAAATAATATCTTATATATTTAAATATTATTATACACAGTATATATTCGGGATGTATTACTTTACACTGGAAATGTTATACTCTTTAAATCCTGCTTCATATAATTTTCGTTATATCATTCATACTGCTTTTTAAAATATTATATAATTTCACTAAACATAAAATAAATTTAATTTAAGCTTCTTATAATCAGCATTCATTTACCAACAATCTTTTTAAATATTATATATAATAAATATAAATACATATATTTATCGCTGCTCTCAAAACGTCGATCTAATATAATATATATTTTATATAATACAATATGTTCACCTGGGTGTTAAATAATCAAGGTGCGCGCTGTTGACATGTAGCAACATTTCTGCTGGTGAAATTTCACCGAGATTGCAAAATGGACAATTAGCTGCACCCTTCAGATGATAGAGAGCCATGTGCGAGCGCATCTCCTCGTCATTGAAATCCTCACGACCACATATTTCGCAGGTATAGTTCATTTCTGGTGTTTTATTAGTTGCCATGTTGAACATCTTAAACGAAATAATTTCGAAGAAATATATCAGTCATAAGAAATTGTATATACAAGAAAAATATATATATAAGAAAATTGAAAGCAGTATAACAATTATAGGTTTGTTATTTACTGTGTTCATTTTTATTGACAAAGTCTTTGGGAGAATTATTATTATAATATTCTTGAAGATACATGTTAGTTAATTGTTAAGCAAATTTTAAAAATTAAAATTAGCTAAATTATTAATATCATATGCAATAACTAAGGTTTCATTATCTAACGCTAACGATCATTAAATACAGAACTCAAGTTTAATGGCAACTATCGTTTAACATCGATTAAACTTATTTCGTCATAATAAGAATTTAGATGTCAACGATCATTCTTACTCATTCTTTAAAAAAAAATCATAACCTTAAAAATTATTCAACCTGATCTATAATTTTAATATAGGAGTATATATATATAAAAAAACTACCATCTCGTAACTTCACATTCTACAATAAGAATCAATAAAAAAAATTAATAAAAATTTCATAAAAATCAGTTTAATCAATTTTAATGGATGAGAAATGAAAATGAAAAGTTTTATAATTAATCTAATATAAATACCCTAATAAACGAATAATTACATGTACATTCATTTAAATATACTCAATTAAAAATTATGTAAATAACTATATATTTAATTTATATATTTTTTATTCACATTTGTAAATTATTAAAAAAATTTATAAATATCAATAGATATTATAATATATGTAGAAGTTAATAATTTAATTAAACCATTGATATTAGTAATTTCACAGAAAGTATAAAAACAATATATTTAGTAAAAATATATCGGCTCTGTTTTTTTTCTTTGTCTTTTACAGGTATAATCTATAAATCTGAATAGTGGAAATTAATATATCTTCCTCTTAAAGCACTTCATGCAAAGCTTTCCTAGTCTAAAAAAAACTCACTAGTACTTCTGAAAACTTTCTACACCTTCCCTAAACTTTAATGAATTGGTAAAATAATAAATATTCAAAACCCATGCAACATAGTCATGTATAAACTCACATATAAACCTCATTTCCTTTTCGAGGTATTTATTACTCACTCTTATACAAGGAATTCCTTGAAAGCAATTTATAAACGTGTATTAATCAATCCCCCAAAACAATAATAAAATAACTGTTGCCATGACATCAATCATGTCTTCATATATCTAATTTTTATCCTAAATTTTATCATATGAGTTAAATAGAAATCGCACAAGAATTATTATTCTACTTAAATGTAAATTTCTCTACATTCATAATTATTTTAAAAATTAATTTTTTTTAAACTATATACTTATAAAATAATTGCTTATTTCATAGCTTTATGACAATAAATAGATTAATATAAAATTTAATAAACTATACAAATAACAAAAGGCAAACTTTATAGTCATTTCATATATAGTATAAGGTATTATAATAAATCTCAATTACATCGTATTATTAATTATTATAAAAAATATCGAATTCAGTAATAAATCAATTATTATATAATTTTTAATAATTATTCAATAATATAAATTATGTAAAATAATATTATTGCTAAATATTATTAATATGTAATTAATGTAAATTATAAATATAAATGGAAACTATTTGTTCATTGTTATAATAATAGACAATATTTAACAAGAAGTAAAGCCGAATTAAGGTTATAATTAAATTTCAAAAATTACATATTTAAAAGTAATCTACATTCATTAAATAATATTAAGATATTTCTATAAGCATTTAATTATTTAAATAAAAAGAACTATTAAATTTAGACATTTAAAAATTAAACTTTTAAGGTTAGAATCGATCGGTAAGATATGTCTGAAGTTTCATTTACAAGTCTTTTTTTTCGGTGTATATTAATTTTTAATTGAATCGTAAAAATATTTAGAAATAATTTTGATTAAAAATTATTGATTTAAAACATTATTAATAACTATTAATCTTAGAATGATATACATTTGCTATATTTGTTTTCTTTCTTAAACTTACAGGGTTATAATTATATTTTCATATAATTAAAATTATAATTAATAAATTCATGAATAGCTCTTACCGGAACTGAAGAATACTAATATATAATATTATATATACTATATAAAAATGGAATTTTAATTTAAAAGAAAATTAAAAAACATGACATTGTCAACTTAATTCAGCATAAGTATATAAATACGAATATGTTTTCTTAAATTATTACTTGCATAATCTATTGAATATGATATAATTTTGAAATACAAATTTATCGCGACTTACTTTAGTAACGTAATTCTTAGCAAAGAAAAATGTAATTTTAATGTAAAATTCTTTTAAACGATTTCTTTCCTTTGACTAAGACCAATAAATAAATGAATGGATATTCGTTACATATATCCTTTAGAAAAGTAAGAAATTTGTATTCAATAATTTTATTAATACAATGTCATCAATCGTCTCCAGCAAATTATTCCAAATCAAATAAGAATTAAAAGACACTGCTATTACCCTCATAAGCCCACAATTAAATGACACTTATAAATGGAGACATTTTTACAATGTACCGTTACATTCTTGACACAGTAATTTGTTGCTCCAGCATTAAATTCTCACCCCTCGAAATCAAACCGCATCCATCCCCTTCCTTGCCCATAGGTAGAGCCGCAAGCGCGTGCGCACCTACACACGAATATTGACTCGCCTGTGCATGAAATGACACTTGAATTTCCTCTTTTCATACGAGAGCCTGATAAATGATATCCTGGTCTGGCTGAGTTGAGTAAAGAAGAAACTGTGCAGAGTAAATAAAGTAGCAGGCCTGTCAATCTTGTGAAAAGAGCTTCTGACGAAAGAGCCCGCTGAATTCTTCACGTCCTCATACGAATTCATAGGCACACGCGCCAATCGATTTGAGTACACCAAGTATTGCTCCGACTCAAAAAAGGCTTACTTGGCAAATATTATTATCTCGATTTATCTTGAAGACATAACGCGAGAGTTACCGTGAAAAGAACTTCCAATGCACAATCGACAAACAGCAACAACGCCGATGCCACCACGAGACTAGTTAGTACGTGCAACCTGTGCGCGTGGCTTAGTTGTGGCCTCGCGAGGGGTAAGTGATGGCAACGAGGGTAGGGGAACGGCAAAAATCGGGTACGATGGCAGATAAGCGCGCGCATGTTGCATAAGCGGTGACTTCACCATGTGTTTGGTATGGAGTGCCGAACCGTTCTTGGAACGTCTGATCAGGCGACTCGTTGTTCAAGGAGCAATCCATGAAATTCAGTATCTTTTTTTTTAGAGAGCTTCATATATATATACATTATGCGTTGAAATACAATCAATAGGGTAGCTTTTAGAAAAATGAAATATTTCTCAATTATTAATTGTATTAATGCACGTAAACTAATATTTATGTATAAATATAAAAAATATGTGTACGATTGCAATCGATACATTAAGGGAGATCAATAATCTATATAACTATAATACCAAAGTTAATGGATATAAATATAAATTTAACCTTTACAAGGATAAGAGCTTATTAGAGTCATTGCATGTTAAAGGGATATCTATTATCTAATGTTCAAGAGCATTCGAGTCTGTACACTGTTGAAAAAGCGTAATATTTTCTGAATTATGTATATTAAAGAATTTTTTAACATATTATTTTAATTTTAATTTAAATCTTTAAAAATATTATAAAAGCCTCTCAAAATGTATACAAATTTTAAAAATTAAATTTCTTGTTACATTATTTCTTTGAATACAAATTTTTAATCTTTTCGTGAAATGCGTATCACGCACCTGATATCTAAAACTCAAAAGTTATAGTTATATTATAATATTAATTTAAGGAATTGTCTCTATTTCATACAAATTATTTAGTCAATTATATATTTACAAGTGGATTAAAGTATAAATTAAGAAAAGTACTTAAAAGCGTAATTGTGAAATAGAATAATATTGAAATTGGTTTCGAATATATAATAATCATATAATTTAAAAAAAGATACATAAGCAAAAATATAATTCGGTAAATTTCTATTACTGAAATTGTATAAAACGTTTATCTAATGTATTTAAGCACGTTTAATAAGTTATCAAATTTTAAATAAAAATTGAAATAATAAGTCATTAGATAAAGTGAAACGTTCATAATAATCTAATGTAATTTATTATGTAAAATATATAAAGATATATGTTCTTTAAATGTATAATAAAATATAATAGTATACATAAATACAATGTAAAATGTAATTTATATACTTT
>JAPYYT010002842.1:0-26378 GCA_030522565.1 Ceratosolen corneri | reverse complement strand
ATTACGGAATATTTTAAATTTCCATTAGTTTTCAAAATATAGTCATTCGATTTATAAATATATAAGCTCGAATTCTATATAGAGTAGAATTTTTATTACTTTTTTATAATATATTAAATATTTAATTTTAAATAAAATATATTCTTCGTTATACAAATAAATTGTATCTTTATTATAAAAATAGATGATACATCTTTTAATATTAAATAAACATTTATTATATTTCATTGCAACGTTTATTATTATTAATGCATAAAAGAAAGTATCTCTTAAAATACTGTCTATGTTTCATACCCTCTTGAAACATAATAATCTTATGACATAATAATTTTATGACATAATAATAACATAATAATATTATTAAATTATGCTGTATATTTTATAAGATATTTATTTGTGTTTCATTGATAAAAATAAAAATATGGAATTATAACGATAAATATTCAATATACTAGAAAAATATACTAGTTCAATATACTAGAGAAAAAAATAAACTAGAAAAAAAGGATTGCATATAAAAATTATTTTTATAATCGGTTTATTCGGTATTTCAGATCAATGATACACGAACTATGCTAACTTTCGAGAGATTCTTGTTCATCTTTGGTATAATTTCTATCGATGTGGACAGTCATCTGATATCTGGCTTCACGAGTTTTAGTAAGGAATTAACGTTCTTTGACAAGCGAATAACTTTAAGTTCGTCATTAAATATAGTCACCAAAAATGATAGTTTTGTATATGCTACATGCGATTCTCATGACAAGACCTTTCAAGAGCTTAAATGTAATTTAACTATAGAGACTCCAGCCTTCGATAATGCCACTTATACAGATACATGTACGGTTCATTTACTATCCAATAATCGTAACTACGAGGTTTTAACAAAATTTAAATTCCATCACTTTGGTGAAGATAAATTATTGTTATCGTGGTTAGTGAAGGACTCTGACTTTCGTACGAAGGTGGCTATAGTTCGTATACTACATTGGTCAAATTGCAACTTCCATGATATTTCAGTTCCAGCCGATTCAATAAATAGTATCATTACTTATGATAACACCTTTGACGTAGTGATAAATAATCGAACGATATGCCCTTTGGACAACTGTAGAATAACGTACGATAGCGAAGGAAAAAAGATCAGTTCACTTACACCTTTGACAGGTAAGATTTTAATAAAGAATGTAGAAACAATTGTACCAATAGTTTCACGATCTTTGGCTAAGCACTTCTTTCTCCTTGTCAAAAATGATAAAAACACTGGACATTTCGAAGTGCTTTTCGTTGGCCATGAGAATGACGTAGTTGAAGTAATGAACGCTAGTTATGTTGGTGACGTTAAAATGTCTAATACTTTCGATTATCTGACCGTTTGTTGGAAGACGTTTCAACAACGGGAAAGAACAAACGTTACCTGTCAGCAATTTGATTCAACAAGAAAACCAAAGTTGAAAGTGTCAATCGGATTCTTTGAGAAATCGGACTTCGTATTCGACAGATGGATGTACCCGTACAACTTAGCGGATGGTGGATTATTGCTGGTAACTGGGCCTGTAACTGGGAAAAATGATCGAAAATTTGAAAGTTTTAGTGTCATTAAGATACAACCGGATGGCTACCGTGAAAGGTCACTAATGATCGAGGGACTTGATTTTAAATGCACCAGCATTCAGCAATTTTTCGTGAGTGTAACAGAAAATGACGAAAATGAAATTTGTTTTCACTTTATTTGCGATTGTGGGTATTTTGATAAAGAAGGATTTCGATACACGCTGAAGTTTAGTACAAAATGTCTAGCCAAGAAATACGTATCTATAAGCCGATCTCGACAACTGAAATTAAATTAAGTATTAAGTGATAAAATTATATATCATTAATATTAAATATTGTAAAGTCAGTGGATTTATGTTGTATCTATACTGTAAACATTTCAAGAAGTAAAACGTTTTTATAAAAATATAGGAATGTAATCACTAGTATTTTTATTATCTAATAGTTAAATAGTCGGATATTTTTCCGTAAAATATTAAAATACATATGGTTATATGCAAAAAATTATTTATAAATTGATTCTTTATCAGACCAATGAATGCAATTTTTATGTCTTGTGATTAAGTATATAGTAAAAAGTTTTAAAAAAGTATCTGCAGATTATCAATTAGGTAGCAAATTAAAATTAAAATACTTTTTAAAAGAAATTCAACGTCATTTTATTAAGGTGTAAATAATTTTTTAAATTTTATAAAATAGAAATATATATATTTTTTATACTTTTTTGAAAGCTCTTTATATTATGCAAATATTTTCATTTAAGAAGGAAATTTTTTTTAATATCTTAAAGATAATTTTATACTGGAAATTATTTTTATTAATTAAACAAATTCATAAGATATATATTTTATTTCTTTTTAATGATAATAAAATTGATTGTCATTTGTTAAAGTATTTTATAAATATTTTTATTAAATTTTATTAAATGCAGAATTATTTTTTCCCAGTATAGATATATGTGCAAAATTATTTTTAAGATATAATATTAAATTTAGTATTTTATAAAACTATGACCATTTAATAATCAGACATACCACAAAATTATTTTCTTAATGTGAGATTAATAATATTTATTGAAAAATATATTACTATTATAATGTACAGAATCATATTTTTATACCGGTTCTATCAACAAAATAATAAGGTATTTTTTAACATCAGCTATTTAATTATAAATTTATAAATAATAACTTTTATTTAACGAAATTATTTTTTTGCAATTATTATAATCATTACAATGCAATTTATTATGTTTAGAGTATCTTAGATTAATAATATTATTAAATATAAAAAACGGCGTGATATGTTGTTTTGGTTTTAAATTTTATGTTAAATGTTACAGCAAGTTTTATGTATGACAAAGTCTAAATAATTCGATGATCTACTATTGAACATGTTTTTAGTATTTATTATAAACAGTGAATTATAGGATAAGAATTATCCTGTAATTGTTCGAATTTGAGAATAATTATGGTTTTACAATAATCGTCGATTTTTTTTAAAATATCAAAGGATAATTATAAAATTATTTATAAGCTATTAACAATATAATTTACATTTTAAATGTACGTGTTATTATTAACAGATTATACTTTGTATCAAAATCTATATTAATACATTATTTATAAGACAAGAAAATTTTCATAAAAATTATAATAGAAAATTATTAAAGTTAAATAATATGATTTCTATTAAATTTCGCGCTCACGTAAAATATATCAATATCAATTGCAAGTAACACATAATTTGGTAATTATTTTTGTTTTATTATTATATTTTTATTAATTATTTTTTATAATAAGATATAATAATTATAATTTAATAAGAAGTAATTTAATAAGAAAACACAATACACATTTTTTGACAATTGTAAAATATATAATTAAAATTATTTATTTAATAATTATATTAAATTATAAAGTATATTTAATATTTCGATTTCAAATATTCTTATATATTTTTTAAATTAGTTTATTCTTTATCATGGTTACGACTTGTTCTACAAAATAATATTTAACCTTTGTAATACAAGCTGGTAGTATTGTACTCATCCCTACGTATTTATTTCCAAGGTATACGTGCATTTTATTAGCGCTGATATTCTTATGTATGAGTTCTTATTCAATTTAGTTGTAAAAGTGACAGATTTAAATCGACTGTGTCTGGTTTTAATATTGATTTTTATGCTAATAATATATATATTTTCATTTACTCAACATGCAATATTGATAAATGGTATGTCATTATAAATTTTAAATATCTATGATTTGTTGAGTATTTTAAGTAATTATTTGTCAGCTCTAGGATTTTTAGCAGATATTATGTTTTTAATCGATATTAATAAAACAAGAAATAATTTATTAAACATTAAATAATTCACAGTCATTTGTCGCCATGCGAAATAATATTAAATAATAAAATATGCTCGCTCAATTCGACAACATACCAATATTAATATTTATCAATTGTTTTGATCTGCCTCATGTCAAATTCTCATTTCAGACAGATATTTTACGTTTTCTTAATTCATAATGTATCATATGTATATTTTAGTTTAACTTTAACTTATTTAACTTTAATAACGTTTGTAAATTATAGTTTATGTGTAATATATATAATTATTATTATATATATTATAATTATTTAGAATATATATAATTATTTATATATAAGATATTTATATATAAATGTATAAGACATAATCATAATTATTTACTATAATATTATATCATTGTGTAAGATAACTTTTAATTTTAGATTACATTACAAAGTGTATTTTGAATTAATTTATATTTTAATATAATTAATTAATATATAAATTAATTAATAAATTGAATTAATACATTCAATTTTATGGAAAAGGAAACGCTTATAAATATATTATTTAAATAAATTTTGAAGATTGAAAAAATGTTAGTCTTTAACATTATAATAAAAATTTATAGGTATTAGTATCTTTTTTCATAAATTATAGCATTTATAAAATAATTGACTTGAAAATTTTACTTGATATGGTAACAAAGCTCAGGATAATTTGAATATGAAATTATAATTACGAAATGATTGCATTTAATTCAAACTTTAATTTGCATATTTATCTGAATAGGAAAACTCAAATATGCTTTTTATACATTCTTGAAATATATTTAATAGTGTAGTTTTTGCCTCCATATATTGATTTACTAAAAAAATATTTTTAATCAGAATAATACTTATATACAATTTATTATTTTTCTATTTATTATTTATCGATGTTCAATTTATTTATTATTTAGAAAATTATATTTAAATATTCAATAATATATTATATAAACTGAATTTAATGATCTATTATTATTTAGTTAATAAATTTTAGAAAAATTTTTCTTATATTTTCAGGGTATTATTTTCAATGATATAAAAATGAGATTATTTATTGATAATTTTATAACGTTACATGTAGAATAAAGCATCTATTATTTTTCGTCATATTTTGGCATTAGTAATTTATTTATACATAAATTAACAATTAAAGTTTAAGTACTCGGTCATGTCTTGCAAACGAGATTATGTAATGTCTTTTAATTAGACTCACAGCCCTTATTTGATAAGAAAAATGAAATTTAATTCTAAGGGTAAAAAGACAATGTCAATAATCATGGAGTTGGAATACCAACCCAATACTTCGATAGATATTTATAATCACGCGGATGAAAGTATGTTCGTATTAACGAATCCATGTAACGACGTAGGCTACGTTCTTCATAACTACATTGTACAGTACTTAGTTATGCAGTACATTTCGAATAAATAACGATCTCCAATTCTATATACTTATGATGATGTATTTATGTGTATTATTGAATTCGTTATTTTTTCTTGTTAAGCTTCGTTCAATGACCTAAGAATTAGTGAATATGGTTTTCTTAATATTATAATACTTTCATTTAAATTTTAGATTATGCGAAAATTAAATAATTTTCAAGTTTATATAAATATTTGTATATATACAAGTATATATATATAATACATACATATTTTTATTTCGATTGTGAAATACTGACAAAAATCATAATCAATTCTGAAAGTTAAATAAAAAATTATCAAAAATGATACATCTCTATTTTTCAATTGCTACAGTTTTTCATATTAATATTCAAATATTTTGTATTACAATTAAATTTTTTATACAAAACTCAATTCAGAATTCTTCAGTTAAGATATTAATTATTAAAACAGATATTTTTTGCCAAAATAAATTGAATTTAATATAAAATTAATATCAAAATTAAAAATTAACTTTAAATCGTTTTGCTCTAGTTTGAAAGTAAATTGATTCATTTTTTAAATACAATTCTATTAATAAGTAAGATAATTATCCAGTATTTAGTGCAATTTAATATATATAATTCAAAATTTAACGAATTTTACTAAATATAAACTATAATATACTCTATCATATTCTTAAACTTGGAAATAATTTTTTAAAAATTCAGTTTACTTATTAAAGAAAGATTAACGATTTTTATAAATTCTGTAATGCAAAATTATTCCAAATGGAAAGAAAATTAGAATTGGAATTATATTTCGCTTCTATTTTAGAATAAAAAGCAACTAAAAAATGTACTTTGTACTTCTACATTAAAATTTAACACTAGTTATTTAGTATTAACAGGATATTATTTTTAAGAATTTAATTATTGATTATAATTAAACTATAAACGCAGGAATCAATCTGAACACTGATGTTCATATATAAATGATATTTCCAGGTCCTTATATAATTGATAAAATCTTCTAATTCGATTATTTTAATTCTCATTTAAGTTTTATTACAAATCAATTATCATTAATAACTCCAGCATTTAAATAAATCTAACTAATATTTTAAACTAGTATTTGTGTAATTATTAATACTGATCAATTAATATTTTTCCTCTATCTAATATTATTGTTTATTTTGAGAGTACTATTAGTATAAGAATATCAGAATATCGATATTACTCTTTTTTCCACTAATTTTATTATATTAAATTAATTAATTGGAATATTACTTAATTTAAAGACAATTCTGGTTTGCATAACATTTGTGTTTACTAATATACTTTTCCGATGCAATAGTATCTGAATATGAAATAATCCCAATAAATATGTATTTTCATTGTGAGATTTATATGCCATAATTTATACTATTGTAAGATGAATTGTTAATAAATTTATATTTTGTTAAATATATAATTATATATATATATATATTTAAAAACTTTATTAACCAAAAGTTTTTTGAAATTGATAATTTTTTTAATTAATTTGATTACTTAAGTCCAGTTTTAGACGATCAAGTATGGTAAATTTGTATTATGAATATTTTCTATTGCTCCCAATTATCGTTAATTAATTTCGAAAAAGCTCCACGTATTTCATAAACTTGACTGGTCGAAATATTTTTATTATAATTGGAAGTATCTTATATTGTAAGCAACAAATTTTATCATATCGTACTAAAAGGCGAATTTACTATAAATATTGAACACTAACGTTTTATAATTTCAATGAAATAATTATCGTAAAATGAAAATAATCTTTAGAAATCAGATTAGTTCATATTTTATTAATTGTTTAGTAGTTATATTGGTTTTTTAATTTAATTTTTTCTGGGATGATAATTTACTGATTAATGTTATAAACAATTAATTAAAAATATGAACATGCTATTATATAATTGATATTTATTTTTCATTTTATTTTAATATCTATCAGCTAAAATAAAAATTTTATATCTTGGAAATATTGTATAACATAATATATTTTGAAATTTAAAGTGATTATAATTAATACATTAAGCTAGTTAAGATAACTTATACGATTTAAAAAAATTAAATATAACACATGTTCTAAATAATAATAAACTATTGACAATTTTTACTATTTTAAATTTTACGACTTAAAATAAAAATCTTCATGGTTAAATTACTGCATTCTGAATAATCTATTATTATAATAATTTATAAATTGACATGGGTTAGTTTTCATCAATTAAATGCACGTGAGTGTATTCATGTGAGTGTATATGCATTAAATGCAATGAGTTGATTAACTATTTTGTTTAAGTAGATGGTAGATTATATAAATAATGTTTAGTATTTTTAATACTTTTAAGGTTATGTGTATTATTTTTTTTTATAATCATTCCCATAATCAGTTTAATTCGTTACTAGTCTTATCAATATTCTTAAATTTAGTCATTTGATTAATAGTTTTCGTTTTTCGATTTTATAAATTTTTAAACTAGTCAAATATTCACTGTATGTAAATTATTTGCATTCGTGTTATATTAAATGTGTATTTTCAAAACTATTTTGATAGCTTTAAAACCGTTATTCATTGGTAGGTATCGATGTTACAAAATTTATACTTTTACTTTAGTTTATTATATGTAGGAATTATGTATTTATCATAAATATCGCTTTATTTACAATTAAAATAAGAATTTAATATATTGTTTTTGTAAAGATAAATCTGCATAATATTTATCAGATATACTGCAGCAATAATAACAATTTAGAGTAAGTAAATTTATATATTTATGATATTAAAATATAACAATAAATATGTATACAGTATCATCTTTGAAACTATCATTATATTAGATATCTGTTTTATCGATCATTATCGATTGTTGATATATCTATAATACTTCGAATTTTAACTTATAAAATTATAAATGCAAATATCATCCCGTTATTTGATATTAATTATGAGATTTATAAATAAATATGATTATTATTTTATTTAAAATCTTCCGCTTGCCGTTGATTGAAAGGAATAACAAAATTTTAGAAAATATATTTTAAATAGTTAGGTAAAATGTATTACATTATTATTTACCTAACTTGTCAATATAAAAATAAAAAAAATTTTAAATTAGTTTCTTTAATTAATTTTTTTATATATTTATCATCAATTGGTAATTTATCAATTGAGAATATATTTCTAGAAAATGATATACAGAGGAATGGAAGTCAAAAAGTTGCTTATACAATTTTATAAATATTATACATTTTTTTATTAATCTTATTAAATGTTAAATTAAAAAAAAAAGCACTGTGTTAGGCTATAACTTTGAAGATTACACTTTATCACACAGACAATTTTTTTAACGTTTCATCGTTTGATTACGATATATGTGTGTAATTTTATCCATTCTAATAACTGTTGTAAAGACATAAATCTTCGGGTTATAAATGAAGTATGGTTCAAGAAATTTTATCTAATGTAAATTATGCATATTAATTGAATAATAAGAATTTTAATTTTTTTAAATTTATTAATTAAAATAATAATACATAATTTTTTTAAGGGGATTTAAGGGGATGTGATTTAAAGCAAATATAATGAGCAGTTAAATTATATTGAATGAAGAATAAAAAAAGAAAAAGATATTCTTTCTCAATAAATTAAAACTATTGCAAAAACTAGGCTTAAAAACTTATAAAATACATTTTATAAATTTATTAATAAAAATTTTATAACCATTAAAAATATAAATAAATTTTATTATTGATATTATCTTATATATTTTTATTCCTTAATTAAGTTTAAAACATTAATCATTTCGTTCTGAAATTATAGTGATTCTTATTATTCGTATTATTGGTTTTTGTTTAGAATTGTAGATTTAAAATTGTAAATCATTCAAACATAATTAAAATATAAGTTAAATACTTGTCCACGATACAATTTCTCAGTGGTTTTCAACATCTGTTACATATTAGATATTAACAATTTATACTTTTGTAAAAAATCATAATATATTAGGCCTTCTACTATGTAGTCAAGGCCAGATAATATAATTGTTATTAAAATAGTTTGGAAAGCTTTTGATTCTTATTGGAGCCTCTTTGTACATATCGTATTCTCGTAACGGCTTTGGTCTACTCCAACATCTGTAATTTAACTGTGAAGATAAGTCAACTTCCAAAGTTTTAATATTCTTCAAACGAGTAAAAAGTCAAGTAATTAAGGTCTATCTTTTATAGGAATTGGGTCTTTAATTCTTTATACATGAAAAAAAGAAAAAACCAAATGTCATTTGGAGAAATTGAACTTTTTAAAGATTGATGCAATCGGAAGTATTTAAGAGTGAATTTAAAAAAATGAATAACTAAATTTAATTTTAATATTTCTACTATATCTTACAAATTATGATCCGTTCTAGACAATATCTAAGTTTATTTTTGTATGAATTTCAAACTATACTAATATTAGATTAAATTTATTATAAATTATGCGTACCCTATATTTTATTTAAATATAATATTAACATAAAACCGATATTAATATGGCTTTCAATAGCATTATTCAAATTATTAATCCAAATAAATGAGGCTTCGATATTTTTTATTTGTTTATTTATTAATATTGATGATAATTTATATTATAATACTTTTAAATCAATTAAAACTTGAAAAATTGGAGTAATTATTTTTTCTAACAATATTAACTGTATTTGTAGGATATGTTCTGCCATAAAACAGGAATCTAAATGAATTAACTGACGGCAAATTGACAAAGAGGACTTTAGGTTTTGCATTCATTATTCATATTGTTTTTCCCTCTTATTCAAGTTTGCAATTGTGCATCCTGAATTAAGCCATAAAGTAGACAATTTGTTAAAATGTTGACTTTGAAGAGACGTTCAATTGAGAAATTTTTAATTTTTCTATAACTTATTGTTAGATCGATATGTTTTATTTGTCTCTTTTAATATTTAGTTAAATATTTTAGTTTTCTGTGAAACTGAATATAACAAAATAATTATAATTTTACCTACTATTAACACAACAATTATGCGTATTTTTATAGTATATACTAAAATATCATTAAACTGTTTTTTATATTCAAGCTTGCTAAAGAATGTCATGAATATAACATAAAAAAATTAATAAAATTTATATAAGTATATGAATTGAGAATTTTTACACTTAACTTTAAATCATAATTCTTGAGCTAATCTTAATTTTGTTCATTATTACTTTCAATAAACAGCATTAAATTCATTTTTTATTTTAATATTCAATAATAAAAAATACAGTTTTGCAAAATATTTAGAAATCCTTAGACTAAATTATATTATAAATAAAAATACTCAAATAATTGATGTGATACTTTAGTTATTATAATATTATATATTTTTATGGTTAAATTTTTAAGATCTTTAGTTGAAGCAGTTATTTTTGCACATTTATGACTGTGTATTCCACAACTAATCGTCATTTTAACGAATAGCTGATGCTGAATAAATACAACAATTAAAGACATGATTCAAATTAGAATTATGGAAGTGAAATAAATAAGGGTTCAAACATTCTCTAATAAATTATCTGATTCTTTTGCGATGCTAGTCATTGAATAGTATATTATAAGAGTATTTCTATTGGCCAGATATATATACACAAACACCCGAACAATGAAATTAAGCGGGAAACAACTAAATTACATTCCCATATTTAACCAACTACATACAGACGACTCCGAGTAGTTTTTAAGGCTTAGTATTAATTAAATATCAGCAAATTGGAGACGCGAGTCAAAATTTAATCTAACACTAAAGTTTCTATTTCTCGATTTTCAATAATGAAAATAAATAAGTATTATATAAATACAAATGTTTAACATATATAATTTTAGTATTATAAATCGGTCATTTAATTTTTGTAAATATATGAATAAGATAACCATAATATTGTCAATTACAATAAAATATTTTCAAAAAGAGCCAGGATTAATAACATATTGCATGTATAAATCAGAATTCGATTAATTTTATTTAATAATTTATATAGATAAATAACAGTGAAAAATAAACATTGCTTGTAATATATTAATATCAAATTATGTTTAGTTTATGCTTGTAATATATTAATATCAAAT
This sequence comes from Ceratosolen corneri, assembly GCA_030522565.1. NCBI lineage: Eukaryota > Metazoa > Arthropoda > Insecta > Hymenoptera > Agaonidae > Ceratosolen > Ceratosolen corneri. The sequence continues at coordinate 14,912 of JAPYYT010002842.1, read as the reverse complement.
TATGTTTAGTTTATCATTAAGAAAAAATTAAATTAAGTAAAATAAATGTATAACCTACGGAATTTCGTATACTGAGGATAAAGTAAGTCTCATTTTAAGAAACGAATGGAATAATTTTTCATAATATTTATTTCCTGAACCTTCGGTTTACTGATAAATATGATACGTTTTATGTTTTTATGCACTAAGTAGAAAAAAATAATGCATGTCCAGATTAATGACAATAGCATCTGGAGCGAAGGGCAGAGATCAGGATGCAAAAAAAGTGCCTGTATTTTGGCGCAAATAAAACCGACGAATACGTGTCCTTTCAGTTATTTTTTTTCATTCTAACTTATTTATAGTTCTAAAAATTGTAATTTAAGTGGATTAATATAGTACTTGCATTATACAAAGATTACGTGAAACTTCACAAATATAATTAACATTTTAAGTGTGATATTTTGATATTGATTGAGCTCAATATTTAAATAAAATATTTATTAATATTTACTATAGACTAGTTATAGAATATAAATATTTATTTAAAAATAAGAAAGCCAAAAGTATGCGTGATATTAAAGTTTGTCGAAAAAAAAAATTTAATATAATTTTCTTTACGTATATTGTGATTATATATTAGCATATGTATATGAATAATGTATGAATATCAAAAGTTTAATATCAAAAACTTAACATTTCCATTTTAGCTTATTTTTATTTTAGCCCATTTTAGTAATGACAAAATTAATTTATAGATAATTTTAATATAAATTTCATATATTTATAATATCTATATGAATTTATAGATTTGTTAATAATTATTTAAAAATGATATAAACATTATTATGATAAATTTAAAAAAATGGATAAAAAAATAAATAATATATTATATTATATAAATATTATATACAATAATATAGTGAATAATAAACTAACAAAAAATTGTCTATACATTATGAATTACTATTCAAAGTTGTAAAACTTACCAGTTTAAATAATATAATTATACACAAGTTTTACAAAATACTAAAATATTAAAACTAATTTTGTTTTTTAATATAGGATATTTAATAATAACATCCAGAAAATTTTCAAATTACGTCGGAATGATTAAAAATATATATTTAAAATAACTGTTAGTAATTATAGATAGAGGGCTGTTATTTCTTCAATGGTTTTTTCTATGAGGCATTTTATATGCTTTAGCCATTTCTCGAAAATTTTTAGTCTATGAAAATAAATTCATTTATCATTGTTACCTAATCTATTAAGAAAGGATTATATGTCAGATGTCACGTACACAGAAAACAATGTGTTTCTAAAACATGAAATACATTGATAAGTGATTTCATTGATATGTATATTAAAATATTAATTACGCAGTTGTATAGTTTTTGAGTGATCCGCATGCCAAAATTACAATAATTATTTACATATTACTATCCTTTCATCAATTAATCTCTTAAACAAATAACTTCAACAAACAAATATTTTTGATTTTGCTTAAACTATCAATAAAAATGCCATGAAGTATTTCATGCTTTCATAAAATAAAGGTTGATTTTCCCCACACTTTGTTAAAAAGTCATATTAATTGCCTTAATTTTGTTTAATCTTTCCATTATGAATTAACTTTACTTTCACATACTGATGTACCATTTTGATGTTTTTTAGTAAATAATTGCAATTGTTGAGAAACAAAAAAAATAATATTAATATGGAACTTTAGTCATCGTCTATAAGCACGAGATATTGTATTCATAGTATACTTTAAAAATAAAAAAATATTGTATTCATAGTATATTTTAAAAATACTTTATTTATGGCTATTATGATTACGTATATAAATTAATGTTATAAGATTCTTGTTTAATTAAATCAGGAAAATCACGAATAAAATAATTACATATATAATAATTTAATACACACATATATATATATCATAATTACATATAATGACAATCAAAATAAAATAATTTATCAAATATATGTGTAATTGTGAACTCGACGAAAGAAATTTATTTAGAAAATGCTTAATAGTATCTATTAACGTACTATCTGCGTTTTATCTTACCACGAGTCTTGCTAATCAAATAATAGCAAATATTGTTAACCAACTGTCAATAGATTTTAAAAGATGTATAGCATTCCTGAGCTTTGCTGACAATTTTTTATTATTTATATATTGCTCTATAAACAAATTGTCGTACATAATTTGAATGGTAAGAAATAATATATAAAAATAATAGAATAAAAATTAATATATATATATAAATATATTAATCTTTTTATACTGATTCAACCTTATTAATTAATAATAAGTAGAAAGTAGTTATAATTTTTTATTTCTGCATCAATAAATTATGAATGGATATTTTGTACTAAATCTTTGTAAATTTTCAAAATTAAATACATAATTGCAGTTAAAAATTAGAAACATCCAATTATCACATGTCATTCACGATTATAGATAAAAAATTAATATCTTAAATTCAGCAATTGAATAAATAAATTTATTGTCTTGAAGATATTTTTCTAACTAGTTATTATGCAGAAAATTTTTATATCAGTGAATATAATGTAATATAGTAAGTGTAATAAGCTATACAGTTTCCTTGCTATTTTTATTCATATAAAAATTATATATCTAGATAATACAATAATTAACATTTTGTATGGGTTTCTATTAAATTACTGTGTTAAATAATTACTAAGTATTTAAATATTCAGCAATTGCTTGTGATATTATTATACTCATTAAAAACAAAATATTCTAAGAACTATGCTATAAATGACTGCATAATAGATAATATTGAAATTAAATGATTATTGCAAGATACTAATATAACTTTTTCATTAAAAACGAATTACCGTTTCTTAATTCATCAAAATACTGAACAAGTCTAATAAATATTTTATTAATCTAATAAATATTTCTTCTCTCTTTTTAATATTTATGGAAATAATATAATAGTATTATAAAGAAATTCAGAATAATTAGATAACTGCAAATACTAGCCTGCCTTCAATTACTATAAAGAATAATCGAACTAACGATGTAGAGAATAACATTTTTGAAAGAACATGAGAATATATATATAATTCCTTCACGTTGTCATAAGACTCTATCGTGTGTGCTACCATTCTCGAATGTTTTGGTAAATTAATCGCAGTACAAATGTCTCATAACCAACTTCCTGACTTCGAACTTTCGCTGCCTTTGACACTCAGCTATAAGACGGCGGATACTTGATAGTTGGAAAAGGAGTATATGGGGAAAATACGATAGAGAACAGAAGGAAGCAGCAACTCACAAAGGTTAGTCATTGTCAAAACGTTTGTGCCTGAGTTTAACTGGGAAGACAATGCAAAGGAGAAGTTTCTCTTTCCATTACTTTTGTTCTATTTATAATAAATTGCTGCATTTATCGTATTATCACAATTAGACCTCGTAAATGTTGGGAAATCGTTATTCCTCTAGAATAAGTACGCCATTGCATAAGAGATTTGATAATATTCAAAATAATCTTGATCGAATAGCAGTCTTAGCATTGGACATGATGGGAAAAAGTTTTTTATTAATCTTTGATAGATTTGATAAAATGTTTAGCAAAAGAATGGTTTTCAACTGTAAGGCGTTAAAGGAACTGTTGGAAGTCGGAACAATTCAAAACGTTTCACATGATAATAATCTTTAGATTCACGATATAAATTGAGTGTAATGAGAAAGTGTAGGAGTAAATGAATAAATTGTTCGATAATTATACATTATCCATTATTTTTAAGAAATAGTAAATTACATCGGGAAAGGAGTTTTTTTTATTTTTAATACAAATTTTGAAAAATCTTATTTCCGATTTTATTTTCGATAATTATGAAATAACAAAAATTCGTATAAACGTAGTTGTTTATAATCATAACAAATGAAATTACTTTTTTATAGTATAAAAATTTCCATTAACAAACAAAACAAAGTAAAGAAGTTTTATTAATTTTTAAAATTCAGTTAATATAAAGAACGATAAAATAATCGTAAAGTTTGAGTAAACAATGAAATTTATCAATTATAAAGTTAAATATGTTAAATAACGATCGATTAAATCGACAAATTATGAAATAAAAACTGACTAAACTCGGCTAATAAAAAAAGTAACAAAATACAAAAAGCGTCTTTCAAAAGAAGAATCGCGACCTTTCCTGATAATGATTACAGAATTATATCTCAAAAGAAAAGAAAAACAAGAATAATAGAAAGAAACTTTATTTTGAAAACCTTGGCCATAAAACATAATACTTTCACTAAGGCTGAACATTTGATAGACTCGTGGTATTCAAATACGTAATTACAGCAGTTTATAGCTATATAAATATATTACATCTAATTAATATATTATGTCTTTCTTTTATAAGAATCTTCATAATTTATATTAGATATTTTAATTATTATTTATATTATTTATATTATTATTTTAGACAAAATCACAGAAATTTGCATATTATTCTTTCATTGTTCGACTATATTAATATTCATAAAAAAGAACCAACTTTAAATTTAATGAGAATATGTCGTTAATGGTACAGCTGATGAAAGAATAATTACTGAAAAATTTTAAGTTGGCAAAATGAAAATTCTGGCTCTGCAAAATTATTCTTACCACTTAACATGCTTAAATAATTAATAGCATGGATGATGTAGCCATTTTTTTTATTAAAGGAATCCTCAAATTAATTCACACTTTTTTTTTAATTCATACATATTTTACCATTCAATAACGTAGGTTCATTTATAATTCTTTGTTTTTAAAACTAAAAGCTATTTTCGGGTTTAACATCCTATGCGGATGTAATTCAAACCAATTATGATAAGGTTAATGTTATTATTGATATTATATTTCCAAAATAAAATGTATTAATTAGTTAACAGTAGAACATTGCATCTAAATAATCCAGTTAAATATTCAGTTCACCACTTCAATTGCATAATTGCAATACGCTCATTAGGCCACTTGGAAAAATCTTAATCAAAAAACTTCTAAAACATTGATGAAAAAATCAATCTAAACTCTAGACTGAAACTCTTCCACGTCAGGAAATCATGTTAATCACTCGACTTAAAATCTAATTGATATTTTGTCCATATGATTTAAAAAAGTTTTTTAATTATTATTTTATAAAATATAAAAAAGTTAATGCTATTATTTGAATTAAATGGAAACATTCCCTAAACAATATTCACCTAGTCAAATTTTAATAAGCATAAAAAAACTTATTTGTGAATGTTAATTATTCATGAAAAAAATATGGACAACATTTATTATTTTTATTTATATTTTCCTCCATTAAAAACTTTATAGGTATATTTGTAATATCTTTAAAATTTTCTTTAACAAATACTATTATGCTTGTTTTTAAATATATAGTTTTTAAAAAAATAAACATACAGTATATATATATATATATATGAATTACATTCAATATTGGGTAAATGATGCATATCTGATGTTTTATTGATGTGTAACATTCTAACAATTATTCTTTCTTTTTATTTTATTTGTTTTATAGTTAATTTTCTTTTAATACCTTATTACCTATTTATATTGGACGATTTTTTTTTATAGTATGACTTTTATTTATAATAGAAAATTTTTTTCGGTATGATTTAGCAAATCGGTATGATTTAACTTACTTCAATTAAAATGTTCGCTTTTAAAATGTTAATTTTTGAAAATATATAAACCCTTAAGGAATATCAAAATAAGTTCAAGATTCAATTCGAATGAAATTATGAAAATAATGTTTTATAATAAATTTATAGAAGATACAAAAAATAAAAAACGTATTATGCACTTTGACAAACTTATAAATTGATATTTATCATTATATTTTTACATATTACCCAACTATGAAATAATATTTGGAAACATTAGAAGAACATTTCAAAAGTTACTACATGAATCATACTTAAGTAAAAACTACCTTTTGAATACCAAAATAAACGTTTCTGAAAAATTCATATTATAACTTAACTCATTAATTTGTTCTATGCTAAAATTATGATTAAGTAGATTATTTAGATTTTTTGCACAACTATCGACTCTTATTATGGAAAACAGCGAGTTAGTAGTCATTTCTACATTATAGTCGAGGCTTCCGTAATTAAGAATCTACCAACCATAATGCCTACATAGAAAATTACAGATAACGTGAATCTATTGCATCAATCAAGATCAAATGTAATCCTTGTCGTAGTTTTCGTCAGAAATGCCTGGATTGATAGACGCGTAACTATTGTGCAGTTGGATAATTGCTTTTATCAGTTCGGAACAAAAGGTGAAAGTATAATAAACGGTTTTACCTTATATTTTTCTAATCATTATATGTTATGTATATAATCGCATGAGCGTGTTATACAAGTGTTCATATAAAATATATACCGGTGATAGAATAGACTATACAAATTTATTATTAACATGGTCGAAAAAATTGCACATACTGGAGGAAAAATCATACTGCGCGATTAACTGTATTTTAGATACAGTTTGAATAGCAGAATGTGAAATGCTGTGGTTTATAATAATACAAGCGCTAATGCACCTCGTGTTATTGTTATGGCTAGTCGAACGTAAATTGTAGATGTCTGATAATTCAATATTTGGACAAACTGATTCCTGGTTTCAATACACGTACTTTCCATCGTTATCATTCGTCCGTATAAAATTCGAAAAGGAAAAATATATTTCAAGCAAAACAGTGTTTTTTACAGAGTTTATCCAGTTATGGTTTTCACAGCATTTATTAAAATTACTTCGGGTATACCGTTGACCTTAAGCTAAACGTACTACATATCCACGATTTACAGAATTAATACACAATTTTTATTTTCTTTTGATTTATTACGATTATATAAATAATATGCTATTACGAACTTTACTAAACTCCTATATTGTTGATTTATAAAAGTGATAAATTTAACAATACGCATGAGATTTAAGGTGCAGATATAAAGCAAACGTTTAATTTATATCGATATTTTGGCGTGGACAGGGTGTTAGTTGAGGGTTGTCAGTCTTGATTCCCCAATGGCAAATCAAGAATCATTTGGCATATATCAGTTTTCGTAACTACAGCGAAAGCATCGATTAAAATAGCTTTCAACGCTGAGACTTTATTTTCTCTTGTCAAATGTTTATTTTGATGCGACACAAATAGAGAAGTATGTTATTGATAATCACAACTTACAACTTGACCGAATTTGAGAATCGAAGTTTTTGTTAATTATTGGACAAGACTTTTTTGAAAGATAATTGATGAATATATAAATATAAATATATAAATTATAATATATAATATATAAATAATTAATGCATATTAAGATATAAATAATTAATACATATTGAATTTATGTTACATGGCTTTGCCATTGTTAAAGGCTTTGTATATTTATATATTGTATATTTACATATGCACTATATTTATCTACGATAAATAAAAAATCGATAAGTTGAAAGGATGGACAATAAAAACTATAACTGAGCCTAATTTTCGTTAGCTTAAAATAATGACTTAGAATGATAATAAAAATTATGGCAATTTTAAATAATAATTTATATACATTAGTAATATATTTATACAGCAAAAGAAAGATTATACATGTATGTATAATGCTTCGATCTTGCGGCGTTAATATACAAATTATATATTTAATTGTTTAAAAATAATAGCTTACCAAGGTATTTGAAAGCAATACATTTTAATTTAAATGTAATTAAAATATCTTTTAATTTGAGCAAACACAAAAATATTTTCCATCTAAAAGAATATGTCCTGCTTATTACACAAAACAAGTGATATGTAAAAATATAAATACCTAATAGATTATAAACATTTATAAAAGACACGTAGCGAAAAAAATCAAATCTCTAAGCATAACAAAAATTATACTATAATGAAAAGCGAAAATATGATCGACACATCTATTGGCTATCGTACATGTAGTGGCGTATTTTTTCTTCATATGCAAGCTAAGAGAAAGGCTTGCGTATACATTGTCTCGATTCTGTTTTTTCCACTATCTAATCATCCTTTTTTTTAGGGCATCTGTGCACCCTAGGAGCAATAAATTGCGTATACATTTTAGAAAGTTAATGCTGGCATTGTGCAGTCAATCACGCGGAAATCAGGAGCCACGTCATCCGCCCGAGTAATTTTTAATTGGCTTTAGAGATCTCATTTAAGTTGTGGTGTTTGTCGTGACGTTAACGATGAAAGTCGCGTTTTAGTTTCTTTTTTGTAACACGCTTATGGTGCGTGTCTGATAAATTAGAGACTTGTTGCAACCGAGTGATGAGACGAACAGTTATGCAATTCTTCGGTTATTAAGAGTGTCCGGTTTCCGTGATACTTCGACTAACATAATTTATTTAAGAGTTAAGCAAGAGTTTAATCTTGTTTATTCACTATCTTAAATTTGTAAATGAATATTTAATTACCGGTGTTCGGAAAAAGTAAACGTTCAATTATATATAACTCACTATTCGATATTGAAACAGTTAAATATAATAGTTAATTGAGCAATAGGATGGTGTATCATGTCAAAATATTTAACAATGAAATTTCTCGTTGTAATAAAAACTATGTATTAAAAAATATCTATTACAAAAATTGGCTGAAATATAATCTCTTTTTGAATATTAAAGAAAATAAATATTATTTATTTATTGAACCATGCAGCTATAAATTTAATTACAAACCAAAACTATAATATTAAGTATTAAGGGAAATATAAGTTAAACAGTGTTTGATTTTTAAAAACATGTACACACGCACATCTGCTCACAAAAAATATTTAATATTAATTAATCTATGAAAATTTAAATAATTGTTCCAAATAATGATTTCAAAGTTAAATAATAAATATTTATCTAATAAATATCATTTATTTGCAAAAATTGATGATGTTTATCTTAATTCGAACATTGAACCCGTATGAAAAAAAATTTGTATTCATCTTGTACTCTAAATCGATTTTAAAAAATATACAAAAACGAGGTTAAAATTTAGAAAGTTTATTCTACTCTGAAACTGTATTTTTCGGAAAAATAATCAGTAAATTATAAAATATCAGGATAACATGCTTATAAAAGCTGAATAAAAATTCAAGCATATTAAGGCATTTGATTAATGTTTAATACAAACAAAATGAGTGTTTAGTTTATGTAGAATCAATACTAATATAACTTACATATACTTCTGTTCAAAAGTGAAAATAAGTGTTGTCTACCTTTACATGCATTAAGAGGGAGTCGTTCTGTCTTTTTCTTTCCTCCTTGCCGTTTGTAACAGAAAAGCGGTTGATATTTACGTATTAAAATACGCGACGAAGAAAATTAGTCAAGGTGTCGAAAATTTGCGCGCATCGTCACTTTCACCTATACGTTCGAGTTTCTCGGTATCTAGTGATATAATGACAGACGATTTTCCCCTCACGCGAGATGAGCCACAGAACTCTTATGTAAGGGAATATTTTCGCATTACGTTATTTTTATTTGAAGTGAATACAAGGGTTCGCAATATTTTGTTTTGTCTTTGTTGTCGGTCATTCGTTATTTACATTGTACTCTGTGTACGTTTAGATTCACATGCTTCTAAATTAAGTTTCAAATTGTAATTGTTGATATATGATTTTGATAAATACACTGCTATATCGAAATACATTTTAAACTGTACGTTAGCAGTTCTCGTAGAAATATAAATGAGAGGAATTTTGCTAACACTTGTAATATAGAAAAACATAACTTGTATTCTAGATACTCTAGTGAAATTTTAATTGTTTTTAGTTTTTGCTTAAATAATTTTAAATATCTTCTGGTTTTAAATAAATCATTCCAAGAAAAAGTCGAATTAAATTTCATGATATTACTATTTGTTCTTAATAATACATAAATAATATGTATTAGACTAGATATATTAATATTTTTCTGTAATAAAAGGAGCAAAAAGTGATTAAATTGACATTATCATACACGCAATGAACAGTAAGGTAAACAAATTTGTGGCTTTACGAAATTACTTGATCAATTGCACCTTCCGGAGTTTTTGCATAGATATTACGATAACATTCTAATTATTGGATATCTGAATTTGTAAAATTAAACTGCTCTACTCAAATTATGGGTTTATTTTATGTTTAAAAAAATGAATTTTATTGCACTCATTTATAATATACAAATTTATGTAAATTTCTAATAAATCGGCTTACCATGGTGAAGTGGTTGACTTCCGCTATTTATTTGAATCTCTTTGTCAATTTACAAATAATAAATTATCATATTTATCATTTTACTTTTTAAGAAAATTAATGTAAAAGTGAGTTTTTCGTTTCAATATTAATATTCTTATAATTTTGCGACTACGAGAAAAATAGAAAGAGCGAAATTCAAGAATATATGGGTTTATCATGTTCTTATTTTACAAAAGGATTTCAGTTCAATAATCTTTATCAGCTTTGTACCAATCATGTAAATCTTATAGTTTTTGTTGTCGAATATGACACGGACCGGCATTAAAAGCGAGAGTCAATCATTAGATTACCTCCAACTATCGGCCGTCGCTCTACCATTAAAATATTTACGAGCGCAGTTTATTGCATCTTGTTTTATAAATACGGAAGAAAGGTAAGAATAAGAAGGAATTCCCTAAGAAGAATATGTATATATATATGTATGTTTCCGTTTACTTAAACGCGCATGTGTGTGCATACGAGTTGAAAGCATGAATTTCTTAAGGAATGATTTTATATAAAAATTGTGATGGATCGTAATTAACAGTCGCTTGGTACGCTATGATTAACGATCTTCTATGAATTAATACTGGTTTTTCAGGTCATTTTGGTCTTTCTTGCTACTACTATTTATTGCTAATATGAGAAAGAAAGGGGGTTGAGGTTCCCGTGCATCCATACGCTTTTTTGGAAATTACTGCACGCGATCACTGTTACCTTGTTACTCTCCTTTCCTATTTTGCTTACGTAATAAAAATTTGCTTATATCGTATAATACATAGTACTTTTTCTATCTTTCTGAACATAGTTTCAGCGAGCATTTTTAATATGGTTGATTTATGTTTTCTTTCTTTTCTCAAATGTTTATCTAATGTGCGGTAATCATTTGGAGTTACGTATTTATTCTTCGATGTGTTACATAACAATATATATTATAGTATTATATAATATTACATTGTATTACTATAATTTTTATATTAAAAAGTAATAATTTTACAATTCAGCACATGGTAATCCAAAAGTAATTATCTATTTATCAATCACTGGACATCTTTTCTTCAAAGAAGTTTTAGTGTAAAAATTGGAAGTTATAGAAGTATTTTTAATTCTAAATAATAGCGTAAATATATTTTTAAAATTAATAATAAATAATTAATTAAATTAATAGATCAAAATACTCCTTAATTATTCACTTAAAATTATCTGTAAATTAAAGAATTATACGTTCTATTATACGTTAAATATTATATCAATAAATATCTTACAAATTGCATACTATACAAATATAAGTAGTAATTTAAATACGTATAACTCAATGATAATTAATTAGATAAATAATGAGTTTTGTAAAAAAATCAATAAACGTTGTTGTAACAATTGCATCTGATATAAAACTGTATATTTTCTAATTGTTTAGAAAAACTTATATTATTAATTGAATGCAACTAAACAATTTAACTAGTACAGTGCATTAGTTCATAAAAGTAGATCTTGTACCATTTCATAATTTAGAAGTTTTCTATAAGCTATCTCATTGTGTGGCACATTATTTGGATAACATGGAACGTAGGTTTATTAAGTACCTAATTCATGTTTCATAAAACACAATAAGCTTTAATTTAAACTGAATACTTAAGCATTAGTTAAAGATAAAAAAGCTTATGTTATTTTTTTGTGTATAACTATTATAAAATCTATTTATAAAATATATTTCGTCAAATTAACATAGTATATTATAACTATTCGTCTAATCTCTTTTTAGAGTATAAATTTATGTCATTGTCAAAAAAAATTTAACTTGAACATGATCATAAAATAAAATTTGAAAAAATTCACTTGGTTTTACAAAATTAGATATTTGAAAATAAATACAATAATATTATTGCATTTAATTTTGCTCCAAAATATAATAATAATGTTCATTAGATCCTTATTGTTATTTTTATTGGCATTGTATAAAATTTTCTGATTGTTTGATAAAAATCGCTTATATTTCTAGTATTAATCAGTTCGGTTAATTTTGTTTTCTTTTATTCTTTAAATATCTATTTATAATACACAAAAAATGAAGATTATAATTCTGATGTGTTGATGTTCTTTTTTCAGATTTTACTGAACTCCTATGCATATTGTTACATTGTTTTTCTCAGTATCATTTTCGTGTTGTAAATAAAACTTCTACTATTTACTAAAAGTACGTAAAAAAGAATTGAATTACGTATTTATTCATTATATCGATATTAAAATTATTGTTAATAATAGTGTTTAAAGTCAAAATCATATAATTTGATTTTCTAAAAGCTTTTATTTCATAGATTTCTGATTTTTAAAGTAATATTTCAATTTAATCTTGTTTACGCATTAACGGTATTTAGAGTTATAAAAAAAATAGGTCAAAAATATTTTAATTAATTTGATATATTATTATGTTTTATTATTTTATAAACAAATTCATGACATTCAAAATATTTAAAAAGTATCTGTGTACGATGTAATGACGTATAAATTCTTTATTAATTATTAAGACGACGTTTCAAATTAATTAATATTAAAATATTGTAATTCATAAAGTGAAGTTTTGATAGTTCTAGAAGATACATAAAAATGTAAAATTCCTTTTTGCAAACATGTTAACAATCTCATCGTATTTTTCGAGATACAACGAATATATTTTTATTATAATAACACGATAAAAATAATACGCGCAAAAATAAATACAAATATGCGTACACATATTGACTTGAGCGTTAACGATTATCATTTATTTAAATTCAGAGGAAGCATAGGTAAAAATATTGTCGACGTATAAACTACTTCATAGTCCGAGTCCGTGAAATTTCCTAGAAGCCCACGATTGTCCGGACAATAACTCCACCTAGGAAACATCATCGGTCAGCCTTTACGTAAGCTTGCACAAGGCTTTTCGCCATTTTCCACTATGTGTGCGAATACGGGACGGCGGCTCGATAGAGTGAAAGGAAACTGATCTATTGCACAACGGGCCTCCACGCGATTTCCTGGTCGATAAGAAATCAGGTGAAGCTCGGAAGTTGCTTGGACGAGGTTTATGTATATCAGCTTACATTCGCATTTTGTTAAGGATAAGAAGTGGTGTGTTCTTATTTGTTTGTTGTTATTATTAAGTAAAGTAGTTAAGATTTTTATTACTGTTTGTATATGAAATTCATTGTAATATATTTGGAAGAGGAAAAATGAGATTCAAATTCGGTAATTTGGAAATTTGGTAAATTGGACACACATAAAATTACATACATTTTATTACTATTTCACTGAAAATTTTACAGCCTCGTTATTTTTTAAATTCCACGTTTACTCATCATTATCTACATGTCTTCGTCTACTTAGAAATTCATCCTGTTTTCTTACAAAAATCGATTCAATCTTCTGTTATTTAATGATGGACATAAATGCCTAAGACAGATTCATTAAATTATCCCTTCGCTATTCTTTAAATTATGGATTCTTTCTATCTCCGACAACCTTTCTATATTAATATTCTATATTCTATACTATATACAACTTTTCTATTTTTTGTCTTAAATACAAGCTTTTTTTATAAAAGTTACAAATTTCTTTTCAGCAGTTTATAGTAGTATATAAGGAAAAGATTAGAAATCACTATTTATATAATTTTTAATGAAACTATTAAATTTTATAAGAATAGCCCTGACTGCTGTTGTAAAATCTTCTATTCTAATATTATTCTATATCTATAAGTTTTATCTACTATCTCCAATGTACCTACTAAATAATTCTGTTTTTTATTTAAATGCTGAATCTATAATATAATAAGTCGTCATTTAAGTAAACATTTTTCAATTTATGAATATATATTTAAAAATATATTTTTTTCAGTGAATAATTGTATTTTTGAATATATTTTTCAATTAGTGACTGGATATTTCATTTCTAAGAACATCAATTTTCAACTCTTCGTTCGATGAATTTTACTTTTAAAAGAAGTACGATATTTTTAATAATTGTAATCTAATATAATAATAAAATAATATAATAATAAAATAATAAGAATAAAATAATAATAATAAAATAATAAAATAATAATAAAATAATATAATAATAATTTTTAATAATCATTTCTTGTATATCCTACATTAAATCTCGATTAACTGCATACGATAGTACTCCAGTTAAATATTATTACCAGCTATACACGATATGCGAGGTAATTACATTATCTTTAAAAGTTTTTTTATTTGAGTCCTTTTACTACAAATGTCCAATTATTTTATTCTCCTTGGCATAGATAATTGAAAAATACTTATAATCGAATATGAAGCGCGAAAGACTGTTGAAAGTATAAAAATTATTCATAACATTTACTAGTAGCATAATTAAAGGATATTTTTCTATTATTTATTATTAATAATAAATTAATTATATGAAATGCAGACAGGAGAGTATTATTTATATTTATATAATAAATAAATATTCGAATGTTAAACTAAACTAAACTACACGTCATTTTTAAAGAAAACTTAAATAGACTCTTAAATATGAACTTAATTATGTTTACCATTAGTAGAACTAATAGTTCTATTTTATATTCGTTTTATTTGAATATATTCTTGAGTTTATGTGTAGTATTTCTAATTGACAATGTTGAATTTTT
>JAPYYT010002841.1:0-13184 GCA_030522565.1 Ceratosolen corneri | reverse complement strand
TAAATACATTTCATAGTATAAAAGTGTAATTTCACGACTGCATTATTCATTGCTGTTATCTAAAATTCTTTTTATCAACTTGCTTAAAAATTACTTTTTATTCTAATTCTTCGAATATTATAAATTTTTATTTGTTATTCGAATAAATATGCGAAAGTACTGCCAAGTCAGTAATTATAGCATAGAAAGTTTCATATAGTTTAAGTTACTTGTACCAATTAATGATCAATTCCATATTTAAATCATTAAAATTGGATGTATAAACGAAACTAAATATTACGCAATAATGTAAAATTAGATTACGCTGTATATTATTCTTAAATCATTGACATGTTAGGCATAGTTAATTGAACAAAGCTGATACAGATCTATAAATGTATACGTTTGCCATGAGAGCCCTAAGTACAATGTAGTGAAAGACAGAAAATTTAGACACTTTTACGTACTCATAAATTAATAACTTTCTTATATAAGTTGTCATATGGGTATCTATTTCCTTGCATGAATTTTTGAATTTTGGCAAATTATATTGTTTCCGGAAACCATTTATATTTATTTGTGTGAAATAACAATATATTACATAAAAGAACATACTTTATCAAGTCTAATGTTACATACGTAACATTGATTATAACATGACATAAAATTTTTTATTTTGAAGTTGATAAATTCATTTTAAGTTTCCAAGGGACTTTTTCATATAATTTGAAGTAAACATATATTATATATATTTAATGTTAATATAATTGTAGGATTAAAAATAGGTTTGAAAATATTCATAATCTCTAATATTTATAAACCATTGTATTTTTAAAAATTATTCAAAAAATATTATCAAATCAATATTATAACTTTATGTGGGTTATTTATATATTCATATTTAAAAATAAAATTTGCTAGTAAACGTACAATAAAATAAAATGTTACGTAGTATAAATATAATTAATGTAACAATTATCATTATGAAAAAACTACGAATATTCGATAAAGTTTGGCTTATTGTATATTACTTGATTATCTATTGTATATTTTTATATTGTAATAGAAATATTGAAAAAGTGTTTTTATAAATTTGTATGAAATTATAACATTAGTTTACAAGCTACATAATAAACTCATATGGCAAAAGTATTATATATTGCTCAAAAACCAAAAACAAAGGTAAAAGAAAGCAGTATCTAGTGGTCAAGAATTCTTGATAATATGGCTGCAATGCCTGATGCTTTAACAATTTAATGAAAATCATAAGGCATAACTGGTACAAACAATTGATTTTAAGTAACAATTTAAGTACCACTTTAACACAATGCACTTTTTCAAATCATTAATATTTTATTATTAAAACAGAAATTCCACAAAATCCGCCAAATGTTTTTACTTAATTAAATAGAATTTTTCAGCTCAAAAGTATTTACTATTTTTAAAAGAAAATACTTTTATATTTATATAAACATCCATGTACACTATATAAAGTCTACCTTGTTTATAAGTAAATTTGTTAGGTAAATATCTCAATTACCACTTATTTAAGTATTTACTTATCTTAATAACACAGTAAAATTAATGCTTTGTATAAAATTTATGGACAAACTGACTGTTTCCTTAATAATAAATCAAACTTTCATATATTTAAAAAAATTTTATCATTTGCAAGTTTATCTTAATCATATAATCGCGTTTTTTTTTATCGATGTTGTATTCGGAAACTGTTTTGGAAATTATTAGTGATTTGATATTGTATTGGTACAAAACTATTGATAAATATTCAATAATATATAATAATAAAATATATAATGTAATTATATATTTTAATATGTATTGTAATACATATTAAAACTATTTACCTAAATTACATCATTTCATATATCTTCATATTACATACTTTAATTTATAATATATAAATCAAATTCATTTTATTCATTATTTATTTGCCAAATAATCCCTATAAAGATTAATTGCTGTTTTCTTTAATTCCAATATTTATGTCGCACACTTTGACATATATTGTATGAGAATCATTTTACAGCCGTGCGTCTTCAATTTGATCCTGATAGAGTCGATTACCAGGATGCGTTGCGTATGCGGATATTTATGATCATCCTGTCGGACGTTTCGTACTTCCTCGATGAGACACTGCAGAACACTTTTATCCGCTGTGACTTTCACTGTCGTGTGTCGAAGGCCTCAACTGGGCGCATGCGCGGCCTTGGCCGGGGCCTCTTCTCTGGCGACCTTGTGCCCCTTCCTCCCCTTGGGAGGGGCCCGGCGCGCTCATCGTCTGGGTTAAGCATACCTCACATTTCGGGTCGTTGAACTTAAGGGGACGAACGTGTTCGTTTCTTTTGTTTTCAAAACAAACTAAATCGAATACTTTCTCACGTGTACAATAGGAGAAACGCCGATTTCTTGGGTTACGTTTCTAAAGGAAAGCGTTTGGGCACTTTTTGTTTTTGGTCACCCGATGGAAATTCAATTACAATTAGTGATCGAGAGGGGAATATTTAAGCGCGCGCTTTTATGGAGATGCTGCGCGCAACAATTTTGCTGGCTGGATGCGATAAAAGTTAATACCTTGGTGTGTAAACATTTTATAATATGTATAAAATGTTGAAAGGAAAGAAAGTAGAAAACGAGAGCTTCAAATGAAGATAAGTAGTTTAACTGCAATTTGTAAGGCATTAAAAAATTTATTTTATTTTTAATGTTTTTCAATGTTATTATTTTGCATATTTAATCTATGTTTAAAGATCTAGAACGAGTATCGTTTCCAATGTCTTATATCACAAATGAAAGCTTACTTTTTCTACTTTCATATTCTATTTTTACACATATATTTCAGATCATTTAAATGTCATATTATACACGTGTATAACCTGAAATGTTATTTCATATATTATGATAAGGTAGCGTATACATTATAGTAAAGCTAAACCTATTAAACGAAAGTATGGTGAGCTTCATTTTTAAAATTATAAAACAACTTTTACTGTTTCAAGAAATTTCAAGGTTTAAAAACAAGTATACATTCGTAATACAATAAGATAAAATGGGATATTATTTTTACTTAATTGATCTGCATGTTTCCTAGAACAAAAAGTTTTTATTTAAAATACGGAATAGTATTATCAATATTATTGTAACGTATAAAATACAAATAAACCTTAAATGAATTCTAATGATTTGAAACAACAAGTATTAAAATATTGTAAGTAATTAAATTATTATTTATTGTTGTTTATAATTTTTTCAAATAGATTCCATCGAGAAAATAATAAGGATCTATAATTATACAAGTTACTCTAATGTACGCATGCATACACGCACGCACATATATATGCACATACATGCATAAATATAAAAGTTAAAAGTTTAGATATTTTACATGCGTATGTAAGTTTATGCATACATAGTATACTATAGAACACCATGATGGATACACAATACCTACTATTTTAATATTGGTTTAGAACAAAAAAAATCTAAAACTCATTATTACATATATAAGAATTTAATTGAAAATATGTCATAGACCTAAAATTTAAGTGTTATCAAATTAACAAAATTAAAGATATCAAAATTAGCATTTAATTTGAAGATGTTGAATATCAAATACTTCGTTTTTAATTTTTTTTTTTTTTAATAAGATAGTAAGAGTACATTCGCTTGTTTCCAGTATCTGTTCCGTATGTTTTGTATTTATGCTATTGAAACGAAGCTTGGGCTGGCGTTGTTACACTATGAGCGAGCGATAAATTCGCGCCGAGATTTCTAATACGATAACGATCGAGTTAAAGTCTGTGGTGAAAATGCGCTCTTTAATACGTGAAATTCTCGGACTTCAGTTTTTTCTCTGTGTGGCCTCTGAAAACGAATAAATCGTAGTCGTGTTTTATTATGTCCGTGAAAGTTCTGTTGGCATTACTTAATTCATGCATAACTTTCGGAAGTGTCAATCGAATAAATTATGAAAATGGACGCGCGGCTTTATCGTACCTTAAAGTTATTTCTCGCAGGTAGTTTATTGTCGATAATGTTAACTGTTATGAGTTAATTAAATGAAAGTATTACGTAATGTAAGCAAACATCAGTGGAATCGAAAAATAAAATTATACTAATTTGACTGTACTTTCATTTATTTTTTTTAATTTAGCCACTATTATCATCCAAGAATGACTAGATTAAAATATTGTCACTGCTAATGACACTGTAATCGTCAATGTAAAATATTATGTGCATAATATTAAAATAACGGATTAGAAGTTTACATATATAGTTAAAGACTATGAACATAAAGTAGGTTTCATTTTTCTCTTAACACAGATAAAAGTAAGTGCATATTTCCATTAAGAAGGTTTAATCAATAATTTTTTTTATATTGGCCTCGAAAAAGTAAAATGTTTCTGAAACACGTCCAGGATACTCATAAATGAAAAGATTCAGCTATTAATAATAGTAGTTTATTATATCGATATCCATGATTTTTCAGATATATCTTAGTACCTATGAAATTTTTTCTTGTAAAAATCTGTTTGCGCCGATCCTTTAATGAAGAATTGCATGGAAAGCCGACAATTTTCTTAAAAATTTTGTCAAAATTGATGAGTTTATTTCCAAAATTACTACAATATTATATAGCTACATACAATCAATGACGTAGAAGTAATTTGATTTCTTTAGAATTTCATGTTGCATATTTTATATACGCCAGATCATAAAAGTGATTAGAGTAATTCTTTTTCCGTTTTAACTGTACAGCTTGTCGGATTTTTTCACGCCACTTTCCCGCATTTCGGTTCATTTGATTTTAAGACGTTTTACGTTCATAAATTTTAACCTACCAACTGGTTTTTCATACGTGACTCATTATACTAAGTGGGATTTTGTGAGTAGAGAAAATCAGTCACCATTTTTATATCATTTTTTTGCATTACACTTTAATTGTTAAAGAAAATTATTCAACGAATATTGCGTCCATGTAAATTTTAAATATTGTCTTTTAATCATATATTTCAATGGCTCGTTGAAACTTTTCTTTATATATATATATATATATAAGAACAAAAGCCTTAGCAAAGATTCAAATAATGTATTTGTTATACAAGATAATAATATTCTAATGTTTAATTCGGACTTATCCAAGCTTCATTAGAATCATTAACATTTCATGTAATATTCACCAATTCACTTAAATATAATCTCGACAAAGTTTAAATTTTGAAATTGTGTGGATCCATAAGAATTAATCTTGATTGCTAATAGCATACGTTTATGACTCATTAAAAGTCATCCTCACAATAATTTATGATAATTTACGATTAAAATTATTATTAAATGTGGTCTAGAAATGAAGAGCAAAGAGCTTTAAAAGTTTTATATAATTGCACATCGGGAACACTACACGTCAAGTTGCGTTCTCGAGTGAAATTCAGAACATTAATATAAAATTCTATAATACTTAATTACTATTACCGTGTGCTTTTTTTTATTAAACCACAAGCGGAGATGGAAAAAAGAGAATAAAGAAAGAGAATAACTATGCGCACGCGAAACATATAAATTCTCGTATTTAATAGCATGAGTTTTAAGTCAATTTCACGCGCTTATTCCATTTCATTTTAGCTCAGGTGCGCGCTCCATTAGAGGCTTTAATGAATGGCAGGACATGTGTTAACGCTGACATGGCTCAGCTCCTTTCTCCCTGGTGACTTTTACCTCCTAGAGTTGGACTGCTATGTCCAAAATAAATATGAACTGTGATAAAGATCGATTTGTAGGAAAGGTGCTGCGTGCCTTAAGCCGCAAAAATAAAACTGAGCACTAGGATTTTTCTTTGGTTGTTATTTTATTATAAAAAATAATAATAGTTAAAAGATATGGTAGATTTATGTACGATGGAAACAGTATGAAAAATTGAGTACAAAAATACGGCTCCAGCGACCTGTGTCACTTTAAACCCAAGGTCGTTTAAATGTGCACCTTTCTTAACAGTCAGATTGTCGACGAAATATTTTTCCTTGCTTAAATGTAATTTCATAAATCCTATTTCAAATTACATAATGATGTAGATACACTGTAGAGATGTGATTTTCTCAGCCGCTTTCCATGATAAATTAGCTAAAATTTTGTGGTTAATGAATGGCAGAAGAAACTCACATTCCTATCGGTGCATTTCTATATAAATTATCTCAAAACGAAAATTATTGTAATATCAAATACATGTGTATATAATTTTTGCAATTAAAATAGGTATGCACTTATTTACTAAATTACAAATTTTGCTAGAACAAGATAAGTATTGAACTATCACAAATACAAGCATCGGAACAATTGCGATAGTATCGTTTTTACCTTTTAATTTCAATCTGTAACTGCTCTAAACAAAAATTCGGAATGTCGAAAGTCGTTTCTTCTCGATATTCCGATTATTTTTGCTTTAATGGGCACAACATTTTATTCGAAACATTTTTCCTAAACATATGCATTATAATATACAGAGCGCACAATATCTTATTAGACGGCAATTATATGCGATAAAAATGTAAAAAATGTGTCTATACATTATAATATTTAAAACGCTTGCTTCCCTATTAATTATTCTGATAAAAATAATTTGTCAAATCCATTGTTCGACGTACAATTTTATTTTACTACCCACTCTGCGTTCCGAAGTCTAATCTACCAATTTCGTGCCGTTTAATAACATACGCGTCATGCTCCCCCCTTCAGTGGGGTGAAATACTGTTCTCCTTCACATGGCTTACTCAACCCTTGGGAACAAGCCCGTTATACCTAATGAAATCCCTAGAAAATTTAGCATTTTGATTGAATGCGAGAAGTTTCTTTTCCATATGACTCGATCGTTTTATTAAAATAATAAATACAAATGAATCATTAAATTCCGCCGTACGTGAGCTAGCCTGGCTAGTGATTGGCCCCTCTCAATACCCGGGATGCTCGGACTGCTCGGAATTCCCAGAGTACTCCTCGCCGTAGCTCGAGGCATCGTACTGCTCACCAGCCTCGTTATGCCCGTGGTAGTGTTGGTGGTGGTGGTCGTGTACGGGTACCGGCACGGGTACTTTTACTGGGTAAGGTACAGGCTTGTGGACCGTGTATGGAACTTTCTTCTCTATGTGAATGGGTATCGGCCTGTCTACGGGTACCTTTACCGGATACGGTACCTCCTTCTCCACTGGGTATGGTACTTTCTTCTCGACGGGGTACGGGGCGGGTACGGGGACCTTAACCTCGTACGGCACTGGCTTTTCGACGGGGACTGGCACGGGTTTGTCAACGTGAATTTTGACTGGGTAGTGAATGACCTTCTCCACCGGGTAAGGTACCTTCTTCTCCACTGGGACGGGGTACGGCTTTTCAACATGGTATGGAACTGGTTTGTCCACGTGCACCTTGACCGGCACCGGAATATTCTTTATCACGGGGTAAGGTTGCGGTACATGAACTTGAACTTTCACGGGGTAATGTATGTGCTTGTAGATTGGATACGGCTGAGGTACTGGGACCTTTACCGTGTAGTGGATCTTCTTCTCGACGGGGTAGGGCGCGGGTATGTAAACCTTGTGCGGCACCGGGCGATCGACAGGTACGTGGACCGGGTAGTAGACTTTTTTCTCGACGGGGTATGGCGCGGGTATGTGGACTGGGACTTTGACAGGGACCTTTACCGGAACGGGTATCTTCTTCTCGACCGGGTATGGAGCAGGTACAGGCACCTTGACTGGGTATCGCACTTCCTTCTCCACAGGCACGGGTACATGCTTCTCGACCGTGTACGGCACCTTCACCGTTTTCTCAATTGTGATCTGTTTGATTTTGCTGTGACTGTGATGATCGTGGTGGGGTTCGACATGATGAGGACCCTGTTCTTGGCCACTGCTGATTTCGTGCCCAGCGAAGTCGTAGCCACTGAATTCGTAACCATCATTGGATTCCTGGCCGCCGCTAAAGTCATGTCCAATGGACTGGTGACTGCCGTAACCACCGGCAAAGATGTCCTGACCAAAGTCGCCCTCTAAACCATACAGACCGCGTTTATCTTGCTTTTTATCGGAAGAACCAGCATCTTCCCCTTTCTGCTCTTCCTCGGTGACGGCCCCCTTTGGTTCCACTTGTGTCGTGTCTTGGTTTACTTGCTTACTAAGTCCGACGGCCAAAAGGCTTAGGAAGAGCAAAGCTGTCTGAAAATATGATCGTTTGTCCAATTAGATTATTTTTTATTGGCTATTATGAAAGTAATGTGTTATAAAGTGAGCCGATATTAATATTATGTGTATTTGGATAGTATATTTGGATATATTATTTAAACGAGGAGTGGATAAATTAGATTTGAATATAATATTTTGATAATAAAATGTATATTTCAATGCAAAAAATGAGTTGAATAAACCGATAATTGTACCAATCATGTTACCATTCTATAAAGTTATTTAAATTTTGCGTATTTGAATGAATGAATTATATTTTTAAAATATTGCATGGATACATTAAATTATAGATATCATTATCGTGTGGATTTTCTATTAATATCAATATCAATAGAAAATAATGTCAATACAGTTACGTAGGTGGTATGTTAATTTATTTTATATTTTAAGAATGATACGAATACATGATTTTCCGGGAAATAAAAATTTGTTAAATATTATATCGTTGAAATATTAAGCATAAAAAATGAATAAATTTGGAGCCTAATTATAATGGTACATAAACCTGGCATTGCAAATTTAAAATTAAACGATTAATAAGTTTCAAATTTTATAATTAAATACTTTGTGTATAATTAAATACTTTAAATATCAGTGCCATAAATACCGGAAAATTAATTAGATGTTAAAAAATTCCAAATAAATCAAATAGTTAATTAAATTTAAAATTTCAAAATTTGAATTGTTCTGCTTCAAATTTCGATATCTTGTGATTCACAAAATGTCTGATCAACGGCTCAGATGTTTAGAAAAAATTGCAACCTGCACTGGACCTAAACGAAAGTTGGCTTCCAACGATTATTTTCAAACCCAAAATCGATGCGCACTCATAGGTCCCTCAAATGCACTTCCGAAATTATCACTGACTTTAGTCACATTCGACCGACCAAATGGAAATGCAAATTAAATTGCCCAGTACTCACACAAACAATTTCCGGAGCAAAGCGAGTAAAAGAAAAAGATAAATGATAGAGTCACAACTCTGTTCGTTGGCTGGCCAACAATGCTGTGACTTACCGAAAATCGCATTGTACCGGTAGCGCACTGCAATGCCGGTAGTATTATTCCAACTGCACTGGATGCTTCCCCCGATACCGCTATCCTCTTTATACTCCGGTAGTCCGCGGCTTTCCCTACCCGTGGTCGAGCCGCCGCTTGAAAGTGAAATACGCATCGACGTGCCTCGCCCCTCCGTCCCTGACACTACTGATTGCGGAACCAACGTGGCGACGGAAAATTCTTTCCCGCGAACTGCTAAAATTGCGGTTACAAAGGAGCCCATAGTCGTGGGCGCAGTCACTTACGATCATAACATAAATCTCCTCGATTATTGAATTGCCGTTTATATCAATGTATTTTAGGGGCATTCATGATTACACTTTATTTTATTTGGGCATTGTTGTGTGCACGGTTGTCTTATAAACTCTTAGTCAGTCGTAATTTGGCGGAGCTTTACATCCTTTTATTGACAATTATCTCTCGAGCAACGTGTATTACGTAAGTCTATCTACATGTGTTTACACACGCGCGCGCGCACACAAACATATATATATATATATTTTTTTTTCCTACTTTAGTCGCTAACTTTAATGAGATATAGAGTTAAACAAGGTATTAAAAATAATACTATTTTTTTCATTTCCGGAGTAAAACGGATTCAACGGCTCAACGAATTTCGATTTGCCAACGAACTCGTTTACTTCTGAAGTACATTTTGTATAAAATTGCTGATTATACAATTTTCAATAGCATTTTTAATTTTTTTTGTATTTATATTTAAATATGCCGTAGATTAGAAAAAATCATTTGCATTGCACTGAAATTAAAAAATTAAGTCCATGAAAGAGAATAAGAAAATATTAATTCAATCGAGTCTACGCACTCAAAAAGGAAATTAGCTTTGATAAATTGGAGTCTAGTAATTTCAATTTAAATTGTGGTTATTTCAGTATTATGTACAGTATAAAATAAAAACTGGTTTTAATTCCCTTACGTACACATTAGACCAATTTTATTTTTAGTTATTATTTATAAAAGTAAAATGTAAATAAAAAAAAATCAATTACTTAGATATGATTTCAATTTTTTCTTAATATTTTTTTACATAAATAAATAAATTTCAACAATATAATAATTACTTTGGTTATCATAAATTATAATCATATAGCGATATATTTTTTCTATAAATCATTATTAATAATATGATGTTTTAT
Source organism: Ceratosolen corneri (assembly GCA_030522565.1). Lineage (NCBI taxonomy): Eukaryota > Metazoa > Arthropoda > Insecta > Hymenoptera > Agaonidae > Ceratosolen > Ceratosolen corneri. The sequence continues at coordinate 2,746 of JAPYYT010002841.1, read as the reverse complement.
AATTATAGTTTCTATATTTACGAATGCAAGAAAATATTGTATTGCACTTATTAATAATTCGCTCTAAACAAAAAGAAAAACATTCATTGTGTATAGTGTTTGACTTATCATTCATTTTACGAAATACAGTTATTCGAGATAAATTTATAATGTTGCTTTCAAATCAATAGATTATTAATTATAGTATTAAAATTACAGGAGTAAGTAATAAAAGTATAAAAAATATTTACATGACAAATTTTTAATTATTAATTTTTATTCATTTAAATATACACTTTTATCAACATCTGTTTATCTTTTATAAAATTGAAATGTTATTTCTTCTTTAGTAGAAATTTATGTACCTTTGGTGGTACAGTTTCTCTATTTATAGTAAATCCGATCGAGCGCCTACTCAAATGCAAAAGAAATATAAGTCAATAAATTTGTTGGACTTTGTGTAGTTCACGGTTGAAATAATACATATTCAATATTTTATGTTATTTCGTTACTATATATAAAAGGAACTATTCAATATTAATGAAATCAGTGACAAGCTGTGCTAATTAGATTATTGATTAAAATTATCGTTGGTGTGGATTTTTATAAATTCCTTGAGGAGTTCGAAATTCGAATTGACCTAATCCAATTATGGTTTATCATCTTAAAGAAAATAGATAATAAAAATTGAAATAAAGGCGAATTGTCACAAAAAATTGGTACGCTCATTAAAGAATATAAAAGTAGGAAATCGATGGACTTAAGCGTGAGGCATATTGTGAGAGCTAACTGAGAGCTAATAATGTAGTCATAAAAATCACTCTCACGTATCGCGTTACATAAGCTATTATTGTTTTTCTTTTTATGAAAAGCACTATGAATTAATCTTTATAATGAAACAAAATTATAATTATGAATTTTTATTTCCTTCTATTTACTGTACATGTGAAATAACATAAAACGTTTAATAAACCCAATATAAGTTTTTATTTAATGAATTAAGTTTGGAGGTTCGTTCCTCATAAATGTTATGTTGTATCTTTTCTTTAAAGATAATCTTATTTCTAAAGTAGACTTTCTATTTTATATAATTTTTCTTAAGTTATAAAGCCTTGTCAGTAGAGTAACTAGAGTCGGTACGTATAACAATTTCTAAAATTTTATACTATATAGAAGTCATATACAAATATTAATTTTTATATGAAAAAAATTTGAAAATTTGATTGAAGTTAAGGAAGTAAATGTAGTTAATTAAAAAATAAAAGATAGCATCTTGGGGTATGTGTTTAAACTATAATTTGCGTTATTGTAGAAGTCGACACTTTGGTATTTATCTAATATGTTAGTTGAAAAAAAGATAAGCCAGACTTTTATGTAATACTTTTTAATTAGAGACCAATGACATTTTAAGTCACATTCCAATCAATGATTCCTTTTTTTTTTGTTTTTTTTTGGAAAGCTAATTGTGATTATTACATACTTTATTATTGTGTATATGATTTTAAGGATATTAATTTCATTTTTTTATTGCAACATTTAGTTTTTAAGAAATCTCGTATTAGAATAAAAATAAAATTACAATTTTAATACGTTTCATTTTAATTACTAATTTTTAACTCACTTTATTTTGAAATATCAAATAAGAGTTGCTGAACTAAAAATTTTCTTCCTTTAATAAAGAAACTTCATAGGTAAAGTAATGTTGATTTTATCTCGACTATTCGATCCTCATTTATTAAAATATATTTATATTATTATATTTATCATTCGATTTTGATATGTTAATATAATTTATGATATATTTCAAATTTCGTGATTTCAGCTTATGGCATGGTCAATTATAATGTAAGTAACTGGTTTGTTAAAATGATACCTTTCGCATTAAAAATTAGGTTTATTGTGTTCTCGTATTGTTAAATTTTTAAATAAGAAATTATTCTATTAGTAGGTTGAATGATTTTGAGAAAAATTATGTGGGTAAGATGTATTATATTTTTAATTATAGTTATATAGGATTAATAAAATTTTGATCACTTCAAATAACAATTTGATTCAAACGTACGGAAATAGAAATTAATTACATAATTAATATTACATCTCTCGAATAAACTTTTAATGGACGTTGATAAAATCAACGATTTTTTATATAAAAATTTATTTATTCTCATTTATTCATGATTATTGGTTAATTATAATCATAATCTAAATATAATCAATATACAAATGAAATGTTGAAATCATTCATTTTTACTTTATGTACGTTCATTTTCTGCTATTTTTATTTAATTTTCCGTAAAATTTTTTTAGAGAAAAATCCAATATGTTTAACAACTATTTAATCCCTGAAAAAGATGTTCCTCATAAACAGGCTTTCAACAGGTTTTTACATCATCTAAAAAAGAAAAGATTTTTCGATATTTTTTTCGATTTCTAAAATGTTACTTGAATGTGCTGTATTACAAACGAAAAAAATCTTTCCTTATATTCCAGATTTGTATAAGGTAATGCATAATTTTATAAATTAATAACTCTTACGGTTTTTGAAAATTTTATAGAAATTTATTTTACAAAATAAATCTATGCTCAATTATTCAAAATTTAATCATTAAGACATTAAAATAGTAAAAACGTTATTCAATAATTATATTTAAGTATATCTATTTTTAATGGTATAATATATATAAAATCTTGTAGATTCCTGATATTTGTTAATGCAATTAATATAATCGATTGAATTATTAATATTATTGATTACGTAGTAGTTAAA
>JAPYYT010002840.1:0-15429 GCA_030522565.1 Ceratosolen corneri | reverse complement strand
CCCCCTCCCCTCCCTCTCATCCCCATTGTATCGCGCGCTCTCTCGCTCTCTACCACTATCTCTATCGCCATCTCCATCTCTAACTATCTATCTATCTATCTATCTATCTAGCTCTCTCACGCGCACTCTCGGGCCCCGCATTTCTTCTACGAAAACATCTAGTTTTAACGCCAAATTCAAAATCATCGCTCCTCGCTCCTCCCCATCGTCCTACATTCGCTATCGCTCTCGGACACGCACGGCGTTATTAAATTTTTTTTAGACAAAATTGCAATCAAAATATCAATAAATACCGAGGGAATTTCACGGTAGGGGTGATGGGGGGAGGGAGCATTAATGGACCGCGGCTGCGCGCAATGACTGATTGTTTTATTGGAGGATCTCGTGTTGCCGAGGCTACTGCCTCTGCATATCGAATCCCGACGGGAAACGGCCGCGTGCCAGGAGGGCGTTCACGTCGATAAATTCATAAAAATGAGAAAAAAAGTAGAAAAAAATGATACACAGTCGAGTAGAGAGAGAGAGAGAGCGACGCGCGAGGCGCGCTATAAAATAATCGCTCAGCTGTGAAAAGTGATATACCACACGAGCAAAGGACATTCGCGCAATCTCAACGAGTCAAGTCGATAAGTGACTTGCGTTTCCGCCTGTTTCTCCCATTCTAATGCCACTGCTCCTCTTTACCATTAATTACATTTCAATCTTGAGATCTCATTTGACTTTGGCCATTGCGGCTCGGCGAATTGTTTCGCAGGCGGGGGGGGACGGCCGCTTCCACCAAATGTTTTCATTCGGACTTTTCTCTCCTATTCCTCGCCTCTTTGCCTCCTCGTTTCTTCGTCGCCGTAATGTAGTCGATGGAGTGTATGTACTGCCGCTGACTTTGGAGCTTCATAAAAAATATCGGTGAAATAATACCGACAATGATCAATTTTACGACCGCGATAGTGTTAATTGTATGAAAACACTTAAGTTTCTTATGTGAAATACTATGAGTTTTAGGATCTGAAATTTATTACTCGGCCACAAGGAAGCCATAATATTAATCAAATTTAACGATAACATAAATAATAAATTAGCATAATGACTCCAAAAAATGTGTACTCAACGGTTTTTATAGCTGCGCTTGTTAATGATCGGAGGAACCATGCATATACATAAAAATACTACTATTTTACCATACATACATACATACTTAATTGCCACTCGCATACTATCTATTCTCAGATAAAGAAAATATTCAATCTCTCACTGCTTTGTTGTTGTGTGGGGAATCGTTAATTCTATTACTTTTCTTAACGTTACGAACTCTTCGAGCCAAGAACAGGGAATATTACTTTTACCATACATTTATTATTGTAAATACAATTTCCTTCCATTCTCGCTTCGCAGCAATAAAATAGATGCGCAAGTCTAATTATAATAAGGCATCATTGTATGCTTATTGCGATGTTTTATTGATGAAAATACCAATTTTAAAGTAAAACTTTATATGTTATCGCGCTCGCGTGTGTACTCGTACGGCATTTACGCTTTCTCCTTGTAAATAGCGAAAAAATTTGCATTAAATAATTCAATTTTACGCGGAAATGCTCGAAAAATAATAACTCAGTGCAATGAGTTATTTTGAATTAATCAGCGGGAATTATAAAACGTCGTAGAATAATAACAATCGACAATTTCACGATATGTTTCAAAATTCATTCTCAATGTTGCAGATACACTGTAAACTAATTTTATGACCCTTTGAGTTATCTAAGTGGCAATGGTACTGCTTATATTAAAAAAAAAAAAGAAGAAGAAGAAGAAAAAAAAAACATCTAATCAGCCTACTAAAATGATAAACACATAAAATTTTGACCACAGTATCCTTTCTTAAAGTATTACGATATTACATGGTAAGCTTCGTTTGAAGCATCGTGTAATGCAGATAAATAGTACGGCAATGCCCATAAACTCCAAAGTGCTAAATTGAAAATTTCATACAACATTATAGTCAATTCAATGCAATACTAAACAGCCCAATAACATGAATAAACAAACGACTCGCATCTTCCCAAAAACCATGATACTCGACATTAACGAACAAACCCCATGACAACGACACACACATATATACGTGAAAAACGTAGTACATGAGCCGACAAAGTAGTCCTCGGCATCGCCAATCTACAATAATATTAAACGCTCACTAGTAGCGACTTGAACAAACAAACGACGAATCCAATTGGAGAATAATATTTCTTTTCTCCGGGAGTAAGAGCACCTTAACAAGAGCAAACAAGCAAATGCAAAATATTCATTGTCGAACGTGACGGCCTCATCGACGAGACACGAAGAGGCAACGCGGCAAACGCACTCCTCAATCGTTGAACAGAGTGACCTCGTCGGCACTTAAAATTTCGCCGATAGTGACTCGGTCTCTCCCTTTACTCCCCCCCATTCTCTCTCTCTCGCTCTCGCTCTCCCTCTCTCTCTCGCTCTCTCTCTCTCTCTCTCGCTCCCGCTCTCTCTCTCTCTCTTGCTCTCTCTCCCGCTCTCTCTCTCTCGCTCTCTCTCTCTGGCTCTCGCTCTCTGGCTTTTTCTTTTTCAACGTCATCGTCATCGTCGTCGGCGTCTTCGTCGTCGATCGTCGTTTGCTCGTTTGCTCGTTCGCTCGTCTTGCATTCTTTCTTTTTCCCTCTTGGCCTCACATAGTACCGGTCAGTTCTCTCTCTCTCTCAACCTCTCTCTCCTCCTCTCTCGCTCAGTCATTCTCTCATCTATCTTTCTCTGAGCGCTCGACGGTGATTCTCAAGTTTCGACCGAAACATGACGAAGCGGCGAAGACAGAATTTCATTCGGCCAGCGACGAATGTGCGCCGCGACTATAAAACCTTGTGGAGTATGCGTTGGCTCGTCGATAGGCGACTTTTATTAAGTTATACGAAATAGATGTTCCTTCCCATACTTTTTTCTTCACTTTTGCTAGAGGAGTAGAATGACGAAATTTGAAACCGTTCAATTTTTTTCTCTCTTTTCTTTCTTTCTTTCTCTCCGTTTGTCCTAAAAAGTTCATATACATTTTAGATTCCTTTTACACTACTGCTATTGTGGCACTTTAAACAGCCTGTATAAAAGACACATAAAGTCCCAAGAATATATATAGAATAAATGGCATTGGGCTCACGTTAATCCGGCGAAATAATTATATAATTGTCAATGTGAGGGGAACGTTCGCCGCGCACACACACTTATAGACAGTCTCAGAGGTATATCGAGTTTAACCGATCATCTTCAAGCAGATTGTAATCGTTCTAGTTTCCACTAATCCTATGTCATTCGTGTCCAGAAGTTATTTTCAGCCGGAGCTTAAGCAGGTGCATAAAAACGGTGTAATCCTGGCGACCTAATTGATGGGCAGGAGAGATGAGCGTTTAAGGCGATTGGAGAGACAGGTGGAGAGTTTCCATGTGCGACTGCCTACAATAATATTCAAACGCATTGGTAATGCGAAAGTCGAATTTTTTCAGCCATCACGAAAAAGTTCGATGTTGCTTGTATTAAGTAAACTGGGCCAATTGGGCCAACTCGCACCTTAATACAGGAAATTGAGGATTTTAGTGGGCGTTCGCTTCCCAATTCCCAAAGTACGTATCTCTAATTGTAGCAATGGCGATAGCCGAGAGAGTTTGAGCGCCGAACCAGTCGGGATCTCTCCGGACTTGGTGCCGAGCGATTCATTAATATTAAGCAACTCAAGCACACGTACCTCGTACCTAGCGCGCCATTTCCAATCGATAAAAGCTCGGCGATAGCTAAATAAAGAATAGAGCATGAATCCCGCCGAGGGGAATCGTCTGTCGGCCGAAGCATGTCAATGCCGTTCAACCGAGCCTCTCCACGAGATTCTCCAACTATTTACGAGACTCCGCGTTGCTGTAAAGTGCGCTGGCGCTGGACATAAGGTCCACACTCTATTTCATGGTGGTCCGCGCGCCGCTACGGCGGCGACGTCCGCCGCTCGCTCCCGAGCTTCCCTTCCTTACCCTTCCTCAATACCTCTCTCGCTCTCTCTCTCTCTCTCTATCTCTCTCTCTGTCCATCTATCTCTATACTAGTGTATACAACTATCGGTCTCTATCCTCAAGATATACAGCGTATGTCTGGGTGTACGGTATCACGAGTCCCTATCGTGTGACGGGGACGAGCGTCTACTCGTGGAATCATAAAGCTCTCTCTCTCTCTCCTTCTTTCTCCTGCTGTCTCAATGCATGTGTTTTTCCTCCCTTTGTCTCATCGAACTCTTACACTGCCATCCAAACAACACTCGACTCCGACTATCTGGCTGCTGAAACCACTAGAGCTTGAACCTTTCTATCTCTCTTGATCTGTCTATTTTACTATCTATTTTTCTACCCCCCTCTCTCTCTCTCAAGTTAATTTGATAAATACACAAACATGAAAATCATAAGAGAGAGAAGTAGGAAAATAGAAAAGAGAGTATAAGAGAGAGAAAGAGAAGTGAAATCGGGACACACTTATTTATCGTAATTGTACAATTTCATCTGCGATAAAGTGCAATCTGCTAGCTAATATGTTCTTTGTCAACTGCACTATACAGGAAATAATATAATTTAATTATAAGAAAATTAGTTTAGTGTTAAATCATTGATCATTAATTTAATTAAAAATCCTTAATTTAGCCGCTTGTTTGGTTCCAACGCGAGAAAAAGTTACACCGTTTTAGAATTTCTTCTCTATGTTCAACTGCAATTGAACATTTAATTGGATCAAGTGATTGACAAGTAGTTGAATTTCGACATTTGAACTTAAAAAAGAAAAGAAGAAAAAAAGGAAAAGCAATCGTTAACTACTTTAACAAAGATAAAATAAACAATAAAACAATAGGATCAATCAAATAAATGACTTTTTTTAAAAATGTTTACTTGCAATTACGATATAACAAATGATATTTAATACCACTATCAATTAATTCATATTAATTATATTATATTATAAGGAATCAATATTTATTTATTGCCAATAATTATTTGTTAGAATTTATACAGCTGTATATTTTATCATGTGATAACCAACATTTGTATAATAATAAATAATAATAATAGTTCGACAATGACATTTTATCTCTTGTATTTTTTTCTTTTAAATTAAAAAAAAAAAATGTATTTATTATATTTTAATGATTGAAATGGAATTCGAAATATATCAATTTCGTTGTTATTATACATTGATATGTTAACTGGCATCGTATTTATTTGTAAAAAAAAAATAAAAAATCATATCGTATTTTAATTATATTTAAAAAAAATTAAAACACTTAACGTCATAGTTATTTAGTAATTAAATATGTCCAACATTTTCAATATAATTTCATAGAAGAAAAGTTAGTATGTAATTAAAAGCTGACAATGCTTGTTAAATGTATCAATAATAGCAATATTAAACAAGGTATAAATAGTATAAATATAAAAAGTAATGAGGTTTTCTATTCGGAAGTCAAGTGTACTTAGAACATCAATTCCCTCCGAATCAAATTGATTCTAATGGAGTAGCGTTAATTCACTCATTCGCTCCTATCAAATTTCAATCACTTTGACTTCAATTTGAGCACAAGAAATTAATCTTAAAACAAGGTTTATTACTACGTGCCTTTCATTGCACAATTAATAAAATTAAAAACATTTAATTTAATCGTTAGTTTAAATCATCTATTTGCAGACAAAACAAAAGATTTCTTCGCGAAAATTATGCGTTGATAAAGCTTCTCGACGAGCTCCGCGGCCATTAAATTAGCGAGTCTTTAATTAAAATGAATAAACAATACTTGAAATAATTTTTTTATCACCAAGAAGAGGAGCAAATTAAATGCGGAAGGAGTTCATCGTGCTTTATCAGTGGGGCGCCATTATCTCCGTGCGTATTTGTTTAGTAAATTTAAAAATCAATATTTGTAATTGACATTGTTATCGAATTTTATTTAGAACAACTCGTTAATTTGACAGGAGCTTTCGAGTAATTTATTATAGCCCCACGAACTTTCTCAACAAACCTCGTCGTTTGCAATCAAATTCCGAACGATTGCTTGGAGAAATATTTTCATTCAATTTAATACGTATATAATTGATATTAAACGGCGCGCAATTAATGACTCGAGGCTGGCATTTAAGTCACAAGTAAGAAGAAGAAAAAAAAAGTTCATCCGCTCAACAAAAAATAACACGTGTACGCAATCTACCCTGGCACAGCCGACATTGCCTACGAACCCATACCAACTTATGGCAACCCCCTAAGCGTAATTTATGCACCCCTTCGCCGCTATGTGACACTTTCCCTACGACGTGTTATACCTATCATGATGATATAGCCCACCAACACTACGACAAATGTCTTGTCCGTAAAGAAAAAGTCGAATGCCGAGTCCAACTATGACTCCTACCGATACGTGAAATTTCCATTCCGAGTGAAACCAGCAGCTTTGGACTTTTCAATAATCTCGTGAAAGCACTCTTATCAGTAGTAGTCACATGAAAAACTCGCGCATATTGACTGTTGCGAGATAAATTCATAATATACGCAACCCAATTGACTTGCCAATTCTAATACACTCCCGCAAACTTGTATTACGCCAATTTTTATTAATAAGCGAATAAAGAATAGGAGGATGAGAATTATAATGTAAAAGGACGCTTACTGCGTATCTATCGCTGTGTGTCTTTTTTTCTTTCCAGCGCCTTAAGTCCAATAAATTGGCATTACTGTGCCGAATTATGAAAATAAGGATTTGATTTGGCATGTGGGATCTGTATTAAAGTGACAATTCTCAAGGTTTCTCCGTAACTTTATTTATTTCAATACCAGTCAATCCTCACGTACAATCTAATAATAATAATTGCCCCCCTCCCTTAAGTAGCAATAACATTGCACGATTTTTCAATATAATCTTCCTCAAACATTATTGATAATGTTCTTTGAATTGGCTGCGATACGCTCGATTATGCCGCGCAATAAGACATTAACATAAAAATAACAAACACATGATTGAGTACAGGGGAGCACGTCTCATTGTAAAACAAAGCGAGACGACCAAAATTAGTCACATTAACATATTGCGCCTTCTCGTAATGTTGCTCAGGCCTCTTCATTTTATCGCCGTAAAATCCGTGATTCATAGCTTATCAAAGGTATTTATCTATCCTTACGTGACACCGCGCGCAATAATCGCCTCGATTCATACGGAAATCGTAACGGTACAAGCCTGCACGCGGATGTGGCGTCAGTCATAATTTTTGGACGCGATTCTCGGATGCTGGGGAGAGGGGAGCAGGCCGCGGTGATAATGATGAATGGGATCCAGTTTGCGAAATCTTTCGAGTCATTGAAACTGCATGCGGCTATGATATGCGCGACCAAGAGCGGCGACACTGGCCAAACTAACTGCTGAAACTCTGCCCCGCCCCTACCAATCGCCCCCCACCCTCTACCCACTTCGGCCCGCTGTTTATCTCTGATGAATCTCGTTTATCGCCGGGCTCCTTTTAAAATAAAGGGGAGGAAGCTAATGTCCTAGGAATATGATGGGGACTCTCCCGTGGAAAATGTGGCGACACCTTCTAACAAATCCACTATTAACAGGCTGAGCACAACTAACTTTACAGACTTGTTAAATGCTTATTTATTTATTTAATTTACTCGATCCTCGGCATTTCTTGTCAAATAATTCCTCGTGCCTTGTTGCTTCTATTCCGGAGATGCGGACAATCAATTTTGTCCTACAACTGTGTGCTATTGATTTAATGCCCGTAATACGGCCAATGTCAATCATTAATAAATTATAGACAAATTTAATTCTATCGCTTGGACGTGCGCTAATTAATGGCAGGCAAAAAAGGCTTAAAAAAAAAAAAAGAAAAAAAAGTGAGCCGATCAGCGTGAAATATTGTACGTGTCAGGCATTGTGTAAATAAAGTTATAATCGAAATTCTGTTTTTCGAGAAAGAATATTTTTTCACATCGAGCGGAAAGTATCATCGAGATTAAGAAAGCCGAGAGAATGAAATAAATTCTTGATCATTTGTCATTGGGTTTTGTATTTTTATGTTAAAATAAAAAATAGCGGACCCGAGAAACATTTTCAATATTTGTGTGATAAATTAAGCGTTTTGACACGGGACTCGTTTATTTCTCATTCAGCGCATATAATCTTGCGGTTATTCAAATTTCGATGGAATATCAAGCGATTCGCCGTAAAACCAATCTAAGTGAAAAATTCATCACGAACACAATTTGAGACACGCACTTCATATTTTCACATTGCTCGGCCGATACACGAAAGCCAAGTGAAATTTTGATACGCACGCCTGCCGGAGAGGCAAGGGAGAGAGAGAGAGAACGAGAGCGCCTGTAGAGGTTTCGTGTGGGTGGGGGAGGGGGGCGGAGGGGAGGAGGGGAGGGGGAAGAAAGCGAGACCGGGACTTTGATGGGTCGGCGGAGGGTTTTGTCGAAGGGGCCGGGGAGGCATTGGCCGACTGAGCGAGTGGGAGGGAACGAGGAACAGAGAGAGCGCGCGCGTGCGTGTGCGCGTGCGTGTGTGTGTGTGCGTGTGTGAGAGAGCGAGAGAGAGAGCGAGGACGAAGCACGGGGGTAAGATCAGGGACGATGTGTCGTGAAGCCCCGGCTCAGAAAATTCAAAGTAAAAAAAAGAGAGTCGGAGAGAAGAAAAAGTAAAAATTGACGAAAGAAGGAGAGAAAAAAAGACGTGGAGCCGGAGAGAAGAGAGAGAGAGTGAGAGAGAGGGTGGGAGAGGGGAGGGGGCAGCCGGGTCCGAACCGGTCTTCTATCTATCGCTTATTCAGCGCCGAGATAAGTGACTCCGAGGCTCGAAGACGCCCAGGTTATCTCGAGGCGATTCGGAGAGCTCGAAAAGCGCGCCGGCTATCTTCCTCGGCCTCGTCGCCGTGCTTCGTGATGTGCCTACGAGTCCATGTATATATAGAGGATGCGGGAGGCCGCCTCTATGCGGCTTCGAAGATTTTAACGAAGCCAACGAAAAAATGATGAACGTGCCGCTTGCCGCCTGTTTGCTATTTTCAGCGAGATACGTGCGGCCGAGGGGCGGGAGGGTGCGCGCGCGCGCGCGTGCACGAGACGCACAGAGAGTGAGTGAGTGAGTGAGAGAGACTGTGTGCCTGCGTGCGTGCGTGCGTGCGTGCGTGAGTGCGCGACAGCGAGAGGAGCCAAAGAGCGATGAAGGAGCGAGCGAGTGAGAGAGAGCGAGTGGTGTCGGTGTTAAAGAGAGTAAAATAGGTTATTTTTTATCGCTCTCGGAAGGCTCGCACTTGCGGATTCTTCCTTCGCCTTTATAAATTATTCATGATAAGGACTTTTTAAAGTGTTGCGTAAATCGTGGTCGCTGTGCTCTCGAGCTCTACTCCTCTTCATTACTATTTTCTTGACCCTCACGTGCCTCTGTTCATAAAATAAAAGCTTGACACCTGCGATGTATGAATTTTTAGCAATGAGATAAGCTTCCCTCTTACAATGGACTCCTTGTGCCGAGCGTTTGTTCAATCGTGTCGCGAGCTACCTATTAAGTAGCTTAATATTTCCAGACAATAACCCGCCGCTTCCCTTTAATTCCCCGCAGAGATAAGGAGGCACGGAGAAACGCTTCGGTTCGAAATTCAAAACCAAGGATTCGCCGGATCTTCATGCTCGGCCATCCTCCTATCGATGCCATTTTCTATTTAAGCCTCCCAACAAGCCAAGTTCCCTGAATCCCGGCGAATCGAGCGCTCACGAATAAACGAGCAGCGACATTCCCTCCATTCACGCCACTTCAATTATCAATTATTCAATAAATAACGTGCAGAGAGCTGATGTTTGGAGGTTAATTCACGGAGTTCTTCTTCCCATTTTGCCAATTCCCTCGCCATAATTCACCGCTTCGTAAGCCTCTTCGTAATTCACTGATAATAGGCATTATTCAACAATACGTGGCCAATTCGGCTCCTCTCTCTCTCGCGATAATAATGCTATTTTTAATAAATAATGGAAGGCAGCCTCGGCCGCCCCGTCAATGACCTGCTGCTGCTGGTTGACGAAACGCGATGCCGAGTTGCGGGGCGAGTGAGTGAGTGAGAGAGAGGGGGGAGAACCGATGAGAACTCGTGAAATTTACAAGTCACGTGGCGAGAGGAAGCGGGCGCTCGGCCATATTGGATCCCCGGCATTTGAATATATATATTCGGCAGGAGGGCCGAGGAGGCGAGTCACCCCGCGCGCTATTGCCGGGCAGACAGTTGGCTTTGCTATTTAATCTCGTGGTGACAAATGGTCGCCTCCCGCACTGATTTGATGAGTCAAGCTGGTAATCTTGTCAGCGTGTATGCAAGCGTCGATCGGGGGCCAATGGCAAATAGGCGCGAGCCGCTTCGCGTCTTTAATCGGGGGGCCGCATTAGGCTTACCCTTCAAGGCTCTGCTTATGTGCCCCAGGCAGGAAGAGGACGAGGGATCGGAGCTCCCGGCCACTGTGCAGTAAGATGCGAGAAGAAAAGCTTAAACAAATGCCTCTCGAATTACTCGAGCGAACATTAATGACTTCCACATCCGCGCGGCGCGCGAAAGAGAATCGGCGGCCGCGAGTCCCTTGTGTATCTGCCGATGCGTTTAACGCGCGAAGAGAGAGAGAGAGAGAGGGGCGACAACAATCGAAATTGCACGCTTATTACCATAGTATACTTTTATCTTTATTCTCGCGCGCTGTATTCTAGTGGCTTTTTGTTGCTTTCGGAGATTGAGACTTTGGCTTTTCGCGCGATTCATTGTACTCGGGCTAACCTCTCCGCCCAAACCTTGTTGTCAGTTTATTTCAAACTTTTATTTACCATTGTGCGCTGCGATATCGCGCCTTAAACATTCCTCGAGGCATCATTCCTATTTCAAATGCTTTCTCAAGATAAAAAGTCCACTCGGCAGTTTGGCACAAACTGAGCGATATTAGTTCTTTGAGAATGACGTGTTCGCTGGACTTTATATTGACAATAATTCTTTGACTTTATTTCTTCCTTTTCATTAGCATTTACAATTATTACAGAACACAATAGAATGGGCACATTCGTCATTGCAGGGAGCCATCCGATTGCCATTAAATACTTCAAAATTACAAATAAACTGTCTGATTCTAATCCATTCGTCTCTTTACCCATTATTACAACAACCAATCCTTTCGAAGGAACGAATTGCTAGAATATTTATATATATATATACATATACATATATATAAATATATTTAAGTGCGTGCTTATGAAATATCGTTTTTAACATTTTATCGCCGAGTTAAACGATTATGTTCTGCTTCATTATAACGACACATGCCGCTGAAAAGTTGAACATTTTACATTTATATTCACAATGTAACGTTTCTAAAGTATTTAAAACGACATTTCTCTCACGTAATGTGCCTGAGAATTAAATGTTTGTGAAATAAAGAATTTTTGAAACGGCATTTGCAATGGTGCCCATTAGAGTTTGTCAGATTTGTTAAATGGCAAACATTTTTTCTTAACGTTATAGCACAATATATATATACATACATATATATATGTATGTGTGTATGTATTTGGCTTAATATTTACTGAGCCATCGCGCACGACAATATAAAACAGTTTATGCGAAATCACTCGTCATTATAATTTCCATCTCCAATACCCTGAACAAGTTAAATTTTGTAGAATATTACTTATATAATAGAACGGAAAATAATATTTCTTACCTGGAAGGACGAAAAATACATAATCTTTTAATATTTTAAACACCAAGTGTCCAGCGCGATGCGTGAAACTTTGTCAATGCCGATTTCAACGTCAAATTTACATTATTATTTTGAAAATTTTCCTGGAAACGTAAAATACATGGAGATGTCGGAATCCGTGTATACTTAATTCATTATCGATTGTCAAATTTTGCTCTCATTGCCGTCAATTCTATTCCTGCTTCTTCAAGTATTCGCATTCGATTTACCATCATTAAAAATACTCCCTCAATAGCAGCATTTCTGATCAAATTATCAACTTTGTAATCCTATTAATATATAACGGGCAAGAAAATGAAAAATTCAATTGACATGTAATAATTTGTGCAGTTAGTCGCGCGCAAGTAAATAAGACGCATACAAGACTCGTAGTTAATTTACAATTCCTGATTAGGAAATTATCGAGCACTTTTTTCAGCCAAAGAGCTCCTCGAGATCAACAAGGCGCGTCCGAATATTCGAAGCGCTATCGAACAATTTGAAGGAATCTTGAATCACATTGCGAACAATGAGCTACGGAATATTGTTAGTTGCCCGATAATTTAACATTATTTTTACCGAGGACGGATAACACCATGAAGGCTTAAAAAATTATTTAAACAAAAACCCCTGCACACTTTTCAAGTAAGATAATCTTGGGATGGAAATACGAAGCCGAGCCGCGGCTTCATGCACGGCAATGCTCGAAGTAACGCAAGAGTTTACATGTTCGAATTTACAATTTTCAAGACACGGCATTCTCAATTGCTACATCATTCTTTCCTCCGCCGCGTCCGCGAAATGACTTAAAAGTTTTCAGATAATACAGCACTATGTTTAAAAAACAAATCAGCGAGCCGAGTCTCGAGTTTCCGAGTTGGCAGGGTAAAGGAAGAAAAGAATAGAAACATATGTAGCGAGCTCGTTTGAAAACGTTAGCACGTGTGAAGTTACAATAAACAATGACAACGTCGGAGTGCGCGTGCGCGCTCAAAAAAAGCACGGCGACCTCCGCGTCAGCGGCATATGGCCGAGGCGGGCATTTTTTAGAAACTCTCCACGACTTGGCCTGATATATAAAATGGCCGCAGCAGAGAACGGCGGAATTTACGCGGACCAGTGCGACGGAAGCGAGAAAGGCAGGGACGGACGGAGCGTCACACAACAGTTTTACACACGACACGACACTCCGCCGCTCTCGGCTCCATCATACATAAGCATACACACGTACGCGCGCACGCACGCACGCACGCACGAACGCACCCGCGCAACGCACAACTCACCCACACCCACACCCACACCCCCCCACACACACACACACAGACACACACGCAACACTCTCCCACACCACCCACACGCACACGCTATATGTACATATATGTATATATATATAAATATATTTATATATATATATATATATACACACGCACACACACGCACGCATACACGTATAGATGGATAGATAGATATTCCAGAGTCAAGCGCAGCTCGAACGTGACTTCCGTCTACGAGACTCTTTTCCGTTTCGGCGGCTCCCTCTGCTCCTCCAGGCCTTTCGATCGTTACATAAGCTCTTTTTTTCACGTAAAGAGAGAAGCTCATCGAGGAGTCTACGTGTGTCGTGGCGGCTCATAGGTGGGACGACGACGACGACGACGACGGGAGAATTCGAAAAGCGACGCGGCGGACGAGGCGAGAATCGTGAGCCTCCGGATCCTCGATCGATTTTCACACTTTCCGACCTTGGCGTAAGCTCGGGCGCACCACCGCCCTTTTTACAATAACAGACTGCCCTCGTCGCGCTAAGCTCGAGTGCGAAAATCATTGACCGAGATAAACCGACTCGCCGTAAAGTTTTAATTTACCCAGCGGCGATCTACGATTCAACGGCTCTAGATTTAACATTTTTTGGGTTGTTTCGCAATGCCGTCGCCGATACTCGGCGATCGCGGCCCGTCGATGAAATAATGCGCGGCAAGGAGTTTCGCAAAGCCCACTCGCGTTCATTCGAGCGTCCGTTGAATGCGGAGCTTGGGAGAATTTGTGGCTCGGAAGCACCAAGGCAGGTGCTTACAAGCCGTTTATCAGGATAATGCTTTCGGGATAATGATTGAGCGCTTGCGAGAATTTACAAAAAGAAACGAGAAGAAACTCGAGCCAAGAAGGTCTTGTGTTCCGAGAAAGTTGCTGGCCTCTGAAGAAATTGGCTTTATATTCGACTACTCTCTTTTCCACTCGGCGAGGGGGTGCGAGGTGCGGGGTGGGGGTGGAGAGAGAAGTCACGTACTTTCATTGATCCGAGTTTTACCATTAAAGTATATTGGCTCTTTTGCACGTAGAGCGCCAAGTTCTCGAGCAACGACTTTGATTAGGTCGACGTCCGCGAGTCTCTCGGCTTTTGGAAATTATATAACACTCGAGAAATGGTAAGGCAGCGGCAACGCACTACAAATAATCACAATGATACGTGATTGGAAAAGAAGAGAGAGCGAGAGAGCGAGAGAGTAGTGGCGATTCGTCGAAAGCGAGGGATCGATCAGCGCGAGGTAGGCGCAAGACAGGAGGATTCAGGACGGAATTCACAATAACAAAAGTCGCAGTTTCATAAACACTATATCGGTAGGATCACGCGTAGCCCACGAAGATGTTTCGGCAAGTCCAAGAGCACGGTATGAAGTTCCTACTTTCTGAAATCTACGTAGGAACTCTATACCTCGCTGCTGGATCTCTACCATATTCATTGAAATCACCTGTTCGGTAATCTCTCGGCGCTTCCTCTTCATTCGCGTACCGTCGGCGCAGACTCCACTCTCGATCCTCTTCTCCGCTGGTCCTCCTCCGCTCGTACTACTTGCGCCGGGGAGCTCGCGCGGCCACAGCGCCGATAACCTGATGATCGACGTGAGCACGTGGAGCGATCGATCGATCGGCCGATCGATCCTCGCCCCAGTTTGCTACTACTATTACAAATAAGAGCCGACCCCGCTCTCTACCTCACACTCCGCTTGTGCACATTGCTCTTCACTCTTGTTTAATAATCTACGTCCGAGGGGGTGCCTATCGTTTCCGTTATCACAAAACAGGGAGGCGGCGATAATCGTGGCCAGCGACTGTTACCAAGTTCGCCTGAGCCGGACAAATCACGAGCGCCGCGCAACACAGTGAACCGAGTCATCAGGTGCCGAGTCCCCGGGGGCCCGAGCAAACACTTGCCTCGGTAAAAGCGCCGACTCAGCGAGCGAGCGAGCGAGCGACTGGCTGAGTGAGAGGGACACAGTGAGAGAGAGAGAGAGAGAGCGAGCGAGTGGGTAGGGGAGCGAACGAGCGAAACGATCCGAAGCTGCCGGCGCGTCTACGACGAAAGTCCGCGGAGAACTGAAGAGCGGCGGCGAACCGCGAATGCGAGATAGGCATAAGGCAAGGCACTGGCGCACGCCGAACTCGGACGGGGCTGTGCGGTCTCGTGATTCCCCCACCACCGCCCAGTCCCAGGCCGCCCTCTCTCTCTCTCTCTCTCTCTCCCTCTCTCCCTCTCTCACTCTCTCTGTCGCCGGCTAGCTCGCTCGCTCGCCCGCTCGCTCTCCCTTCTCGTTCGCTCCCTCCCTCCCTCCCCCCTCCCTCCCTCCTCCCCCCGGG